>CAKAOJ020000032.1:9132500-9372500 GCA_916701645.2 Sebastolobus alascanus
ATTTTTGAAATGATATGGAAAAATAAACATCTGTTCAATCAACTCTACTGTTTTTAAAAAGTTTCAAGGAAAAACTTAATTTCATGTTTGAATGGTCCAACTAAGCCTGGGCGATAAAATGATTGCGATATGTACCGCAATAGATTCTTCATCCATAACAATAAGAATAGTTGATAGAATGTTCGGTAATTTAATTTAAATGCAAACCGCCAGGAAAGCACATAACAAATACGCAAAGTTTGTTGCATGAACAAACCCCAAGCGTGCTCCCTCCCTGGCTCATAAACAGCCCATCATATCCCTTGTTAATGGAGCGTGCTAGGAGTGACACGCAAACAGCCAATCATTTAACAGGTGTATTGTTCGGTTGCACCATCGACATGCGACCCAACAACAGAAACAGCGAGTGAAAATAAATGAGTGCAGACGGAAAGTGGTTAAATTCAAAGTAAGGTGGTTAAATTAAACCTTTTATCTCCTGGTAATTATTAAAATGTATCAATAATTAACGATATCGACTGAAATCAACCATTTTACTGTGATACAATTTTCATCTACATCGCCCAGCCCTAAGTCTATCACACTTTAGAGCAGCTCTCAGCGTACAGAAACCTTGCACACTAACACATATTTACACGTTGCTACTTCTTGCACCACCATATTTATCTTTCGTTCATATATTTAGTTTTCACTAATATGTGTACTGTGTGTTTTTACTTATTTGTGAGCCACATCAAAGACACATTTATATTTCCTCTGATTCACGCTTCACCTAAAGTTTTGATTTCCTGGATGAATATTAACTGGTTTACCTTGTAGACCAGAGTGCTGATGAGCTTGGTCTCGAAGATGTAACCTAAAGGAATCCAATTCAGGAAGCGGAGGAGAGTCTCCAGCGTGGCGTGGACCAGCGGGGCATTCTGGGAGTTTTCCTACACAGAAGAAGAAGAAGAAGGTGCATATGAGAATAGATTGTGGATTTATTAAAACATCAGATGCTGAGAACCGTTTGGTCTGGAGTCAGGCTCGTCTTACCATCACAAACTGGCACAGCTGGAATATTTGGGAGAACTCGTTGCACATGCTGAAAAACAAAGAATAGAGATCATCAGTGACGGTACAATCACGTCTTAAACTGGGCGGACACTGTAATGGTTCCCACTCTTGTCTAGAGAGAATTTTTTCATTTTCAGTAATGATCTAGCTGGTATGACAGACAGGGATCATGACATACACTAGCGCTGGGTATCGGTTCTTGATACCTTTAAGGTAACCAAAAATAACCCAGTAACGAGTAGTTTCCAAACTTCTCCAGTCAAACGATACCTGAAATTGATCCTTTTCGTGCCCAGATCTAGAAAAAAATTACTATTCATTACATATTACTAGTCAGAACATGTAAGCAGAGTGGAGCGCGAGCGGAAGGATTTGGATGGAGCACAGAACAGATTGTTTAAAAAGTTGTAGCATCGTCTTATCTCCCGCTCCAATTTCACTCCGGAACTGCTCACACCATGAGTTTGAAGCAGGCCAGAGCGAGCACAAACCAGAAAGCATCTGTGTATTGCGTATGGTGTCTGCTTTCAGACTTGTGTGATCTAAACATTTCCAATAACTCCAGAGCGCTGTAAAGTCCAAAAGTATTGAAAAAAGATTGATGTAATCATTTCCAAAATTCACAACACGTTTTTATCCAACGAAATATTCTGCTTCAATCCGTATTTGTTGGCGTTTCGCCTTTCAAAAACAACATTTACACTCCGGTCAATAAACAGTTTACTTTCCCACTGGCCGCACACTAAGGACACACCTGCATTAACGGGGTGGTCTAACAGCAATCAAATGAAATGGAGAGGGTGGTTAAAACATGTAGTGTGAGCTTACGAAATGTACAATATTAATAAAATCTGCCCATTTTAACCGTGCCAGAGTTAAGAATTTAATTTCAATAGATTTAAGATGAAAATGTTGACACTTAAAGGACTGCTTAAAGCTTTGGAAAAGAGCACACACCCATCCAAAGGTTCAACTGAATGGATGTAAACTAGGAAAGTGATCTGGATAATACACAAAAATCTTGTACAAAGAGAAATAACAGGATTTATTCCATGAATTAACTGTTTTTATATATTTCTTGTCTTAAATTTAACCACTTCCAGTATTTGAGTGCCCAAATTGAATCTATTTTTCTGCAGAAGTGGAGGACAGAACAGACAACCAAACTGTACCAAAAACTCTTAAACTTCACACAAGTCACAGTGCATAATCTTTCATCAGGTACCTGTCTTTCAGGTGCTTGGCCTTCACTTGGGTCATCTGGCCACTGGAGAAGTCAAAAACCTCCTCGCTGAGCAGTTTGAGGATGATCATGTTGTTCTGACAGAGGCTCTCGCTGGTCCGACTCGCGCCCACGATGTCGCTGATGAAGGTGGGCCAGTGTTTGGGCCATTCCTGCTTCAGGATCTAAACCAGTCCAGAGAGGAAGAGCTCTGCGTCACAACCAGCCTCATCACATCATGTCAGTCATCGTTCTTGTACCACGTTGTGTCAGACAATCAAATGGTTATTTACCTGTACGAGGATCATGTTGAGTTTTGAAATGTACACTCCCTCTTTCTGCAAATAAACACAAAAACAGTGACATCAGTATCGAGCGCCACAGTTCATTTACAAAGTGCCGTATCTTTAATGTAACCTCACCTCCATGTTCGCAGGATCAGAAGAAGTCTTGATGATCAACCCAACGACATACTTCTTGATGCCTGAAAATATATCCAAGAGTTTAGAAAAGGAAAATGCAAAGAAGCAGACAGAAAACCTCTTTATAATCTGTTTATCGAATGTCATTAAACTGACCTTCACACTGATTTCTGGGGAGAATCTTCCAGCGTGTTTTGATGACTGTCTCCAGAATCTGCAGCGCATAATACTGAGAAAAAAAGTGAGACGTATTAGAGACATATTCTTTACATCAAGAGTTAATTAACAACAAACAAGGTTATAACCAAAAGATAGCATTTGGCTGTGTCTGAAATCACTCACTACTTTCGCCATTTTGTAGTGCTGTCCGAATGTATAGTGAGAATTATTATACCCTATATAGTGGACTCAAAAGTATCCCACAATGCATCGCGAAAAATAGTGGTCAACAATGGTCACTAACGGAGCACTATATACCATCAAGCATTGCGCTGAAGGAAAAATGGCAGATGGACGAGAGGAAAGAGAGCAGCGCGATTGAGACAAATCCATGAGATGTGGTGCGAAAATAATGTATTTAATGTGAGCAGAGCAGCGCAACACAACACAAACCGCCACAAAGTACTTTGTATTTGTTAATTTGGGAAAATACGCTTTTTGCCCCCACATTCACAACGGCCGTTAACTCTTACCTTTCACGATAAAAGCCCTAGACAGACGCGGCATCACTGCTTACCATGGGGAACTTAAATTCACTCAGAGCATTTCACTAAGAGACAACTCAACAAAATAGCTTACATATGTATTTATCGCACACAAAAATACATGTAAGTATTTATTATGGACGGTCTACCAGTAGACATCGATCTGGCACGTTTTAATTATGCGACAGCAACGTCGTAATTAACGGCGCAGAGAAAATGACCTGAGTAGTGTTCAAAAGTGTTTTTTCATTTTGCCGATGAGTTCACTATAAAGTCCTCTATATAGAACTCCCTGGATAGTAGGGAGGAGTGAATGAGTGAATGATTTCAGACACAACCTCTGTCTCCCCGGTGGTGTTGTACATGAACATATATTATGACCCACAGACTGTTGGCATGGACCACACACACACCGAAAAACATGTGCAAGCATGTTTGTGCATGGAGATACTCAATAGTAAACAGAACTGTGTGCACCACCAATAGTCCGATTTTGATTATTCCTGCCCCTTTAGTCATTACCCTTACACAGAAATGAAAATTAAAATGAATGGAAATGACTGGTGTTTGTAAATAATGTAACAGATGTCATATCTCTTGTAACAACACAGTGCTGAAAACAAATCTATTTGCAGCATTTAACACTACTGGCAGCAGCAACTCTGTGGCACTAAAAGAAGGCGGAACTGTGAATAGTCAGTAGGGCTGGGCGATATGGAGAAAATCAAATATCACAATATTTTTGACCAATTACCTCGATATCAATATTGCGACGATATTGTATGGTTGACTATTGGTGCTTTTACAAAATATTTACACAATGAGATTTTTGATAAATAATCATCAGTAATGTGGATATAATGACCAAGTGACTAAAGGCAAATAATACAACAGCTAGAACATTCTGATGAGTTCAGAAAATCACATCACTTTACTGTAATGCAGCCTTTAAAACCAGGAAAAGAAAACACGTATGTCATATTACAATAATCAAAATCTAAGACAATATTAGGGCTGTCCTGAATACCATTTTTGGTCTTCAAAGCTTCGGTGAGAAATATTCGAAGGTATTTGAATAGGGGTGTGACGATTCACTCAGCTCACGATACGATACACGATATTGGGTTCAAGATCTCGATACTAAGCATACGATATTATAACAATAATTTTAACAAACTTAAATGATGCAAATGTATGACTGAAAAAGTAGCCTGTTATTCAAAAGACATAAAATGCAAAACAATGCTGTTGTTTGCCTTGTAGTTCCATTTTTTATGGTATCAGTCCTTCCTCCTGTCCTCTGTCCTCCATCAGTCAGTATCAGTCCCTCCTTCTTTCCTCTGTCCTTCTGTCCTCCTGTCCTCCATCAGTCAGTATCAGTCCTTCCTCCTGTCCTCTGCTGATGTCACTCACTGCTGCAGGTAACGTTAGGGGGGGTGGGGGTGGGGGGGGCTTTGTCTCAGCCAGCTGATCAGTTTACCAGTAAGATACATGACAAACTAACCTAAACAGTTAGACTACACAGCCTACTGCCCGCTTTAGTTTCAGCCTTGTGTAGCCGAGGGTTACGCTGCTCCTATACTTTATGAAGATAATAAATGAATAACACGGAGTGGTCTGCACCCTTGTCAATAACAGCACATCACCGCTTCACGCCTTCCGTTCCTTCACAATAAACTCCCCGGACACATACACTGAAACACGGCTTACTACGGCTAACGCGCTCTTCTTGTGTGAACACAGCAGCGGTGGATGAGAGATTGCGGACAGAGCAGATTGAAATGTTGCTTTCCTACATGTTTAACCGTTTCATCGTGTTTATGCTTGTTGAAGACGTGTAATAACGTATCTTGGCTTTACACTGGGCTGGGTCTAGGGCGGACATAGCTCTTGGGGTATGACACATGCGCAGTGTAACTGAAGCTGCGGCCGTGCGTTGCGATTGGTTCAATTTCGGCGAGGGCAGACCAGATTTTACTGCGCATGTGTTGTACCCCAAAGATATGACTTGTACTCAGCCTCCTTCCATAGGCTTTGCAGAGCAGTAGGAAGAGGTTGCATTTAGCCCCGGAGCCCGTATGTACATAGTACCTATTAGGCCCTGATATCGCGATTCAGTTTTTCGTGTATATATATATATATATATATATATATATATTAAAAAAAAGACGCATTCGAATACTGATTTGGAGGTCGATTACCATGGCAACGGTCAAAGCTTCGAAGCATTCGTGTCAGCCCTAGACGATATCTAGTCTCATATGACGATATCGATATAATATTGATATGTTGCCCAGTCCTATTAGTCAGCATAAACATCGAAAGCCATTATAACTGAACAAATAAAGACAACAGCGACACCAAGAGAAACTCAAAAACTTCCAACAGAAAAACCAACCTTTTGACAGCACTGACCACTGATGATGATATCATCACAACAACAAATGCCTCTCACCAAAGATGCAGCAAAAACAGACATAATATGACAGATAACCACAGATTTAAAACACAGTATAAGCTTCCGTTTGCTGGAGAAAATCCAATAAATACAGTGGAGCTAAAGCAGAGTTAATGCTCAAACCTCGCTGCCCTGAAAGCCTCGGCCTGATGTGGATAAAGTGATAAACATCAGCTCACATTATTACATTCGCCCTGAGAGACTGTCGTGTCAACCAGCAGCTGTTGTTAGTTGATAGCTTTTCTCTGCTACAACATCAGTATGCGTCGGGTACGTACTTTAGTTTTCATGTTCTGGGAGAACTCCAGGATGGTGTCGACCCTCGTCCAGGCGTCTGGGTGGTCCTTCAGGTTGGTGAGAACTTCCTGGGCCACTCGTTGCTGGAAGAGAGCAACAAAGCAAACATGAATCTTTAGGTTTTTAAGATCAAATTAACATATATTTCCCTACGTTTACACACCATATCTGACCTGACCCCCCCCCCTAATAGCTGCATGGTTAAGTTAAGTCTTCATTTTTGTTACTGAACAAATATACACCTAACCCATGAAGGGCTTGTTTATCATCAAATGTGACAGTTTTGCACTGAATACATGTGAATCCCATCCAGACACTTGAAAGTGGAAGCCAACAGTGGAAAGGAGCTGGTCCTCACCTGGGATCCAATGTCATGGTACATGGAGTTGACAACATTGTCCAACAAGTTGATGTCCAGTTTCTGACTGAAGTCCAGCAGCTGTCTGGCTGGGTGATCGGCCAACATCGTCATTTCTGCTGGCATAGAGATTCTGAGGGGAGGAAAATTATTTATTTAATTAAACTTTAATCACAGCAGCACCTGGTAATAATCACAAAAGTATGACTGAAACATAAACTAAATAGTATACACACACCTACAGGTAAGATATTACAGTAGGAGGAGAACTAAGGTTTTGAGTATTAGTACTACATTACTTTACCTTTATATTGTCACTTTACTTTCATATATTTTTACTTACTGTTTACTACCTGTTTACATCACTGTATATATACATTTATTACTTGTCATTATGCATATTTACTACATTTCTGTTTACATTACAGTTTATAAATCATTTTGCAATTACTGTTACCACAATTATATTACTTTGTTTTATATTTATCCCTATAGTCTAGCTTCTGCGCTACTTCATGTCTTAGATTGTCATTTTTTTACTTGCAGTTTTTTCTTTTTATGCATATCTAATTAGCATTATTGGAGAGAGTCTGAGATCCAATATTTTCATTTGTCAACAACTGTTCCTCTTAATTGTTCTGCATATGACAATAAATAACTCGAAATTACATATTTTACTATTAATTTAAATATTGTATTGCAAACTAGGGAATTCAAACATGACATTTAATTAGCGGTGGAATGTAACTAAGTACATTTACTCCAGTACTGTTGAGTATTTCCATTATACTTCTACTCTACTACATTTCAGAGGGAAATATTGTACTTCTTGCTTCACTACATTTGCCTGACAGCTGTAGTTATTAGTTACTCTTCAGTTCAAGATTTAACGTGTAAAACACATGATCAGGTTTATAAATAGTATGCAATCTTACAAATTAAACCAGTGATTCTCAAAGTGGAGTCTCTGGCACTCTGCCAAGGGGGTCCATGAAAAGTTTTCAGATACATTCGTATAAATGACATTTTTAATTAATAAAATCATCATCTTCATAATTCAACGAATAATATTTTAATTTCTAAATCTATAACAGTTCATAGATTAGAACTCTTAGAAACTGTAAATGTTTTCATACATGTCTAATGTGTTTTTAATGCATTTCTCTTGTGTTCTCTCATAAAACTAAGACTACAGGGGTGTAAAAAATAGACTAACACTGAGTGGGGATCATTTTGCTCAAGGAGTACTTTTACTTTTGATACTTTTTGATGCAAATACTGAGTCTAATTTTGAATAAAGTACTTTTACTTATAATGGAGTACTTTTATACTATGGTATTACTATTTTTACATGAGTAAAAAATCTCAATACTTATTCCACCACTGCATTTTAATGGATGCATTCATATTTAAAAAAGCTGAGCCAAAACAGAAGGGTGAATGTAGGTATTACAAATCAAGGTTAAGTCTCCTGCTCAGTAGCACTAACACTCAGAAACGAGTTATTCTTGTTCAGCCAAAAATGTGTCAAGACAGTCAGCCTGAAGCTTCAGTCTGCCCTCGTGGTCCAATTATGACACCCATTGAAACAAATCAGAAACGTGTAAAAGATGATAACAGCGCCCCCACCTGGATGACTGGGCGCGTAGAGCCGCGTTCACCACGACCCGACTGATAGACCTGTTTTACGACTACTGAATTAAAATGCGTGGAAAAACAGATCGCGGAGACGCCAGTTCCCCCGGCTGCTATACGCTGTCATGCTCGGTTTGTGTAACCGCTAGTTAGCCCCCAGACAAAAACACCACAATACTTGTGAACCTGACGGATGCTAACGTTAGCACCACGCTGGGTAAGTTAACGTTAGGTGACTGTTCATCGGGCTTAAACTTACCTGGTGTGTCGTGTCCGCTCGTCGAAAACAAGTATTGGTTAACCGATGAGACTCGTAGTTGAAGACCGGAATATTAATCCTCTCAAAGCGATGGAAATGGCGTAACGCTATCTCATTGCACACGTTGAGGCTGCTCCTAACCTTCGATAGCTAAATGCTAATGTTAGCTTTCCAACAGCGCTAATTTAAAAAATACCGTTATGTTGGATACTTATCGATTCTCGTCGATGTGTTAAAAGCTTTCCGCAGGTTTACCACAGTCTATTCTTTCTCGTCTTCAGCCAGTCTGAAACATATCTTTCTTGAGCTATCGGTGGTTACAGCCGACTCCCACCAGGCTAATAGCAAGTTAGCGTGCTAATGGAAAAGTCAATGATGATTCGAGTCTGCCGGCTAACGTAGGCTAAGCTAACAACACAGCTTCACGGAGTCCCACTTTAGAGCGGTGTTCCGGGTCATAATCACGGAGTCAAAAGAGTCTCGTTTTTATTTCTGGCTCTATTCGCACACACTGTTGGAGAGCAGAGATGTTTTAATGCGTGCAAGTGTGCTCTTCCTCTAAGCTCATGCTTCCAACCACGGACCGGTTGAAACCGGTTGAGACCGGGATATTCATTCTCGGTGTTTCGGCCCGTCGCGCGCCGCGTAAAATTTGGACTATGTACCCGCCCACCGGGCACCTGACTGGTTGCGCTGGTGCAGTCGTCATGGGGGTGTCATAGGCTGGGTGGAGCTGTCAATCTGGCTCATCCTCCCTCCCCTCTCTGTGTCTGACCTCTGAAAACAACAGGAATATCAACACACACAGGCCCTGAACAATTGTAAATATATGTGGAATGTAACTAAGTACAATTACTCAAGTACTGTACTTAAGTACAAATTTGAGGTACTTGTGCTTTTCTTGAGTATTTCCATTTTATGCCTCTACTTTACACTTCTACTCCACTACATCTCAGAAGTAAATATTGTACTTTTTACTCCACTACATTTGTCTGACAGCTTTAGTTACTTTTCAGATTACAGTTTTTCATACAATTACATCATATATAATAGTAAAACACAGGGAGCATTTTTCTGCAGAATGAGTACTTTTACTTTTGCTACTTTAAGTACATTTTCCTTATACATACTTAATAAGGTTTTGCAGACCTGTAGAGTATTTTCACAGTGTGGTATTAGTACCTTTACTGAAGTAAGGCACAAAATAAAACAAGTTGTCGTTTTTGAATAAGTGGCTTTATTGTAGATGGTCCAGTGTGACATAAAAGGTTATGATGACAAAAAAACAATGAATAAGTATTTCATATTGCCATTTCTGTGAGTTCATATGTATATGTCATTTGATATCTAAAGTGCCGTCCAATTACATAAACGTGTATGTCCCTAAATCAATAACTGAGAGCCATAAACATTACACAAATATTATTATTGTATTAACATTGTGCCTGTATGACAAGAAACTGTTCACAGAGCGTAGTGTCTTTTCTCTTCTAACTGTTAATTCATTGACATTAGGCCTTTAATTGAAGACATTTATTGTCACAGTAGGAAAAGTACAGCTGTAAATAATAAAATTTATGACAGCCAAGTTCCATTTAGCTGCGTCAGTTTAAAAGTCCCGCAGCCTGTCCCAAACAGTGATGGAAGAAGTATTCAGATCTTTTACTGAAGTAATACACTGTGAAAATACTCCACTACAAGTAAAAGTCCTGCATTCAAAACCTTACTTCAGTAAAAGTATTATCAGCAGAATGTACTTAAAGTGGCAGTAGGCAGTATATTTTTGGCATCATTGGGCAAAAATTCCATAATAATCTTTCAGCATATTGTAATTCAAGTGTTCTGAGGAAAACTAGACTTCTGCACCTCCTCATGGCTCTGTTTTCAGGCTTTAGAAAATCTAGCCCGTGATGGGAGACTTTGACCAATCACAGGTCATTTCAGAGAGAGAGAGCGTTCCTATTGGCTGTGCTTCGGTCATGTGAGCGGAACTTGGCATTGCTTTACCAGATTTTCAATGGCGGCGGCGTCACAAACTTTCTCAAATTACAGCTAAACCGTACACTACAAGATGATTCTTAAAACTTTTGAGGCTAGAAACAGGCATTACAGTAACAGAATATTGATTCATATTTGATCAGCGCGGCCTAGTTTGACCATTTGGTCAGAGTTCACGAGTGATTGACAGCCGGCTCTCATAGACGGCCGCTGGACAGCAGACCTCAGATCAGCTCTGGCTGGTTGTTTTTCTCCGGTAAGTGAAATCTTTCAGATTCCATTAGGAGCACCGGAGGACACAGTAGGACACAGAGGAACATGATTTTTTTCAGGTAACCTGTTTCATGTACTACTGTCACGATAAAGCGACCGTTTTCTAAAAATAACTTTTTTTAAATCATATTTGCTCAAATCTCCAAGTTTTTAGTTAGATGCCTGAAATAAGGCCTGTGGTTAACACAAGCTTAAGGGATTTAAACGTTTTGTTCTACGATATAACATACATCAATAAATACCCCACTTGTGAATTTTAAAGCCTTTATGTGTCTTTAAAATGGCAGTTGCTAACAAGTGGCTAAAAGAGACTCCTAATGGTCATCACGCTGACTCGTCCGCCTTCACAGCCTCGTGTATACTTGCGCTCATGCGACCGCGGTGTAGTTCATTTATAGCCTAACGTTAGCTTTTTACTTCTGCCGATTGCATTCACACTTCAAAAATCATAAAAGTTGTGTTCATTTGTGAAGATTATCTTGCTGAACAAAATGTGTAAGTATCATAAACATGTGTTTGCCACAGAGCTTATTTTCTGCAATAATCCAAAACCCAATGGAAAAATCCCATTGGCTCTTTGTCGAGGGAACCAGGGCGATGCTAACTTCCTGGTTGGCCAACAAAAATACATCATCCCTGGAGCACTCTATGTTACACGTATTGTTATCATTTCCTGTCAGTATAAAATGGTTAAGTATGTTGATTTTTTGTGCCAATTAGTATGGAGTAAATGCTGTATAGAATTAGTGTGCGGTATGGATTTGGGACACACCATTACTGTCACGGCTTACTGGGACTCTTGAATAGAACGGAGCTATCCTTAATGTAATTAGATTAACCTGTGCTTTTCCTTGTATGACAAGTCAAAGTGTGTATTGTGAAAATGGCCTATGGCTGCGTCCAAAATCACTTCCTTAAATGTGCAATTTATTGTGCCCACAATGGAGCAAAAAAAGTACTGCAGTTAGCTAGAAATCACACAATGTTTCACATTTAACTGATGTTACGTCTGTCAGTAATGATGCAAAATGATGATGATTTAAAATCTCAATTAACTGCTCACTATAGAGTAACCTAATGAGTGTATATTAAAGATATAACATTTTCCATTCTTATGAGCACAATATTTACAATAAAATATACGTAACGTCTTATCATTTAAGGAATAAGAAGCTTCCTCTCCAGTGTTCCTCCTCACTTGATGTGCTCCGTTTCCTCTGTCAGAGTCTTTGAACGTAGCAGAGGCCACTTGCATCATGACGTTTGATGACATCACTCCCCTGCTTCCTGCTGTGTGGTGTCAGCATCGCGCTCGCTGTCGTCTGAATAATTCTCATGATCGTCTGAGTAGTGGTAACTGTCATATGAATGGTGGTCACCATCATCTCCACGGTAATCCTGATCCGAGCGGTGATCGGTGGCGTCCTCTCTATCACGGCTGGTTAGTGAAGCCTCGTCGCTCCCTCTGTGCTTTTCGTTTGGATCTTCCACGTCTTCATCATCCAGGAAGACTTTTCTGTAATGAACAGGTTTGTATCCCATGTCTGGCTCCTCGTGGTCACTAACAAACAGAAGAACACAATCAGCTCTGAGTCAATAACACCATTAGGCCTTAAAGATGGCTGCACTCTTATCTTTTATTTCAGGTGTACCAAAAAACCTTAAATGTACCTGATCACTTAAATATATCAGGATTGCTTTTTAATTGGACTTATCTTTATTTTACTCTGTCACTATTCTGTGATTATTGTTATTATTAATCACCTTGCTCTTTGCACCTTATTTACAACTGGACTATCTATCTATCTATCTATCTATCTATCTATCTATCTATCTATCTATCTATCTATCTATCTATCTATCTATCTATCCAACCATCTATCTATCTATCTATCTATCTATAAGTAATCACTCAAACAACTTTCTATACACTTTCTTCACATTCTTCACATTTCTTTTCAAAAAATCATAAAACATGCTTTACAACGATCAGACCAATAAACAACAATTTTCCACTAATTAACAAGAACTAAGTCCCTCACTTCATGACATCACTTCTAGAAATCAACAAATTCAAATTCAAGATTTAATTCTTCTTTTGAATACATGTACTTGGAAGCTTTTTGACATTCATTATTTATTACTTCTCATTATGCATATACATTCTTGTTTGCATTACAGTTTATAAATCTTTTTCTTTTTATTACTGTACAAATCTATATTATTTTATTTTAGATATATTTTATTTTATCCCTATATTTGAACTTCTGCACTATTGTATATCTTATATTCAAATTTTTCTTATTTTTTACTTGCATGATTTTTCTTTTTATACATATTTAATGAGCATTGTTGGAGGAAACCTGAGATCTAAGATTTTCATTCACTCTGTAATTGTGCATATGACAACAAGTAACCTGAAACTACGTATTTTACTATTATTTTAAATACTGTATTACAAACTAGGGAACTCAAACATAAAATTTAATCAGTGGTGGAATGGAATGGAATTAAGTACATTTACTCAAGTACTTTACTTGAGTATTTCCATTTTCTACAGCTTTATACTTCTACTCTACTACATTTAAGAGGTAAATATTGTACTTTTTACTCCACTACATTTATCTGACAGCTGTAGTTACTTTTCAGGGCAAAACAACATATAATCAGTTTAAAAATATTATGTATTCTTATAAATTAAACATTACAGTATATTAATAGTTAATTAGTTTATAAATCATTTTGCAATTACTGTACAAATATATATTATATTATTTTATATATGTTATATTCTATCCCTTTTAACTTCGGCATTATTTTATGTCTTTACTTGCATGTTTTTTTCTTTTTATACATATTTAATGAGCATTGTTGGAGCCTGAGATCTAAGATTTTAAATGCCAATGACTGCTTCTCTGTAGTTTTGCATATGACAATAAATAAATAACTTGAAACTAACTATCAGCTTATTTCACTGCAGTCCCTCCCAGATGTTTCATCAAACTCTGAGCGTAGTCAGTGTGTTGTTCTCACAGATTCACCTCAGTTTGCTGTCACTGGATGGGGTGGCTTTGCGTGCAGATCCTGATTTAGCCGCCTTGCTGCTGATAAAGTCTTCAGTCAGATCACATCCATGCAGGGCGTCTGTGTAGCGCTTCTCCGCTGCCTGCTTGGCATTCCTCTGTTATCAAAGCAAGTTTAGAGAGTCAGTGTAAACAATGTTGTGCTGTTATGTAAAGAAATAACACAATCAGATACTCTTACATTGTTTGATTTCATCAGAGATACTCATACATCCGAGCACTTATGGTACTGAAATGCTATTGTAGTCGTTCCATTACTCAAAACGAGAAGTACTCAGATCTTTTATTTTCACTTATATTATATATATAATATAAGTAAAAATACTCATTATGCTGAATGGCCCATTTCAGAATAATAGTACATTATTGGATTATAATTGTTGATGTATTAAAATGTACATTATTTTAATGGGTCTTTTTTTTTTTACTGTATACACTGCCAGGTAACCAAGGGATCAATAAAGTTTGATCTATATCCAATGTTGTGGAGTAGAAGTATAAAGTATTACAGAAAATGTAAATACTCAAGTACAAGTACCTCAAAATTGTACTTATAGTAAGTACAGTACTTAAAGGGATAGTTTGTGTTTTTTGAAGTGGGGTTGTATAAGGACCTGATCCATAGTAAGTGCATTACCTACAGTAGATGGCGGTCGGTACGCACCCAGTTTGGAGAAACAGACAGGAGTACTAACACGGGAGCAAAGCAATGTACTGCTGTGGAAGGGGGCAGCAGCAGGTTTAGGTTGGTTAGTTTGTTTGTATTATTGTGTGACTTTGGTGAATCTGAACTAACCCATTAAAACACCAAAGTCACACAATAACACAAACAAACTAACCGATCGAGGCAGCGGTAGACCAGCAACCCTCATGTGCTGTGAGGTAAAATGACTGTTTTTGTTAAAGGAGCCTGGTGGCTTTGAAGAGAGCATAGATAACTGCTTCAGTTCCTTGTCGGAAAGGGCTGTCTGATGGTAAGGTAAAGCAGTGAAAATATTCTAAATATAGCGTACGCTTAAACTGATATTGATTTTTTTAGGCGTCTGAAATACGTTTTGCTGCTGCCCCCTGCAGAACACGGGGGTTTCTTGTCTACCACTGCTTCGATAGGTTTTGTTTTGTTTGTGTTATTGTGTGACTTTGGTGTTTTAATGGGTTAGTTCAGATTCACCAAAGTCACACAATAATACAAACAAACTAACCAACCTAAAACTAACCAGGACTTTCTTTTAGGTAAATACGGATATTGATTTTTTTAGGTGTCTAAAATCCGTTTTGCTGTTGCCGCCGTCCGCAACAGTACATTGCTTTGCTCCTGTGCTGGTAATCCTGTCTGTTTCTCCAAACTGGGGGCGTGCTGACCATCATCTACTGTAGATAATACACTGGCTATGGATTGTACCTCATACTACCCCTCTTCAAAAAGTGATTGTCAGTAAAAATGGCTAGAAAGACGCCCTGTAGTCTGAGTGACTGACTGACACCAATACCTGACTTTTACCAACTCAGATGAAGTTGGTGGAAATAACTGGATATTTTACAGCATCTACTTTTTCACAGTTATCCAGAAAAAGTTCCATCAAACAACAAAATTTTGCAAAAAAGGTCAATCAGCAGCAGCTTGCTCAGCACTAACAGTGTTTTAACGTAGGTTTTTACTTAAAGTGCATTTTTTTCTTCTCAGTTACCTCATTATCTTCATGTAAATCTCATTTGAAAACCAAAATCTTATAAATTTGTAATTGTTTAAAATCTTATTGTTCACATAAATATATCGCTTGTCTTCTCATCGCTCTTCAGACTTTCAATGTTTTTATGCATATTTTCATGTGTAAAGCACTTTTACTGTTAAGAAATGAACTATTGAAATAAAGTATTGTATTGGTATTATTTTATAGTCTTTTATTTATTCAGTCAGAATGTCCCTATTCACCTATGGCATGCAAATGGTCTGGTTTTCTGTATGTTTGATGCAGCAACATCATTTAACCTTTAGTTCAGTTTGAATTAATTTGCTAATTATTTAAATTAAATGTTCTACTGCATTAAGGCTTGTACATAAATTTAGTACAGAGGCTGTTTGAATCTGCTGTAAATAGACTGTATTTGTGTCTTTAAATGTGTAGGTGGTCATACAGAAGTCTGGTTTGAATGTTTAAATGGGCGACAGATATCGACGATACCATTAACAACTTATGGTCTACATTGTTTCCCTGAGGCAGTTTTTGACATTTATATTTATTTTTCTTCAACTTTTATTTTTACCTTTATGTATTTATATATATAAATTTTTTTTTCATTTTGATTTTATCTATTTATTTATGTACTGTTTTATTTATTTTTTTCCTTTTTATTTATTTATTCTTTACATTATATACCGGTGTATATATAAATATATTTCACCTTTCAATTTTTCAGTTTTTTAATTTTATTTAATTTTTTTAATTTGAATTTTCTTTTTCTTCTCTTTTTTTTTTTTTGGTTGTCATACTCATTTGCCATCTGTGGTGGGGAAAGGGATGGGGGGGATATTTTTAAGACTGGAGGGGCAAATAAGTAAGAGCCCTTTGTTGGGCAGATATACGTACATAATATACGTGGATTAAAAAGAAAGAATAGCATGTTTGTATACTTATGTTAAATTGATTTGCTGTTATAGTCAATCAAACCCAGAGTATTGAAAAATTTAAATTTGATCACAATATGGGTGACAGCAGGCTTTTCATGGGAATGATCACATGGACAACTTTTTTGTCTGATTTAAGGCTCAGTTCACCTGTGCAACCTGCTCCAACAGCAGCGGCCGCCCCTTCACTCTCTGACGCATCTCTTTAATCTCCTGCTGGTACTCCTTCCTGCGCTGAAGCTCTTGTTTCCTGCAGAGAACACAGAATTATGGATCGTTCATTCGACAGCGGTTCAGCTCACGCTGTGGTCATGTTGTTTTTAGGGTACCTGTATTCTTTGAGTTTGGTCTGGTGCGTCTGTGAGAGAGCCAGGTGGGGGTCGTTGGCCTGGGCGCGTTTCAACACCACCCTCTGCAGCTTCTTCTCCCTCTGCTTCTGCCTTTCCTTCCACTGCTCCTCCTCCTCCTCGGCCTTCTTCCTCTGCTCCAGCACCTTTCTACTCAGGGAGACAATCTGGTCACAGATGCAGGAAGGTTTGGATGGGATGGGGACTTCGGGAGGACAGAGGCAGATGTTGGCTGCAACAATCGGCTATGGGGTGTACATTTTGGAGTGGGGTTGTGAGCACACTGCAGGGACGTTGGGAGAAGGAGTTCCACAAAAATTCAGCACTGTAGGGATTTCAAACACAGAAGGTCTGGACAGGACATTAGAGTTCTGAGTCTCAGCTAAAGTGGTGGAAGCCTTTGGAGTACTACAGTGGTACCTCACGGCCTCTTGGCGCTTTTTGCTGGCATCTGTGACTTTGGTAGGCAGGAGCTCCAGGCTGCCAGAGAGGGACGAACACAGACTTGAGTTTGCCGTCCGAGATGGCCCGGGGCTGATGTACGGCCAGCGCATCATCCGAGGGCTGCTCTGCTCCTTCTCGATGTCGGCCAGGATGCGTTCACGGTGCGAAGGGATGTGTGACGTCCTCAATTCAAAGGGTTCGCACGCGGTCGTGGGCTTCACCTCTTTTTGTTTCTCCAGGTGCTTCTGGAAGCGTCGGTAGCTGGCGTCGAAATCAGGTACCTCTTTGTTAATTTGGGGCCTGTGGGAGAAACTGTCGACCCCTTCGGCTGCAGTGCTGCCGTCTTTGGTCTTCTTGCGGTCGCTGTGTCGTCGTGCGAGCATGCTGGGAGGCATTGAAGAACTGAGGAGCATCTCCTGAGCTCTCATCTGTATCTTGATGGACCGATACAGCTGCTCCTCCTTCATGTGCTCCCCTGATGCTGCTGCGTACACCGCCTTGGGCACAGGCTTGGCCTTGAAGGGTTTGACTTTCTCCTGGTCGGATGGTTGTGGGTGATGCAGCTGTTTCTGCTCCTTCTTTAGTCGCTCCCTCTCCAGGAAAGTGAAGGGCTTCTGGATGGATCGAAGATCTTCTCGCTCTCTACTTCGCCGCCGTTCCTCCTTGCGCTCCTGTAACTCTCCATAAAGAGGGAGGTGAACATGAGCCGGTACGGGGCTGGCACGGAACTTCCTCTGGCACTCTGTCAGTTCTTCTAGCTGCCGTCGCAGCTCTGCGTTCTCCTGTTCGATCTCTGAACGCGTCTTTATGCCACGCTTTCGCCTCTCAGCCTCACGCAGCATCATCTGGAAAGGTTTCGGGATGGTCAGCCTGTGTCTCCAGTGCTCCTGCCCTCCGTCTTTATGCTCCTGCCTCCTCTTTCCTTTTCCCTTCCGTGGTCTCTTCTGGTCTGCCGACAGGCTGGGCATCGAGGAGGACGACAGGTGGCGATTGTGAGGGGACAGCTTAAAGTCCTGCCACATGTTCTTGATGTGTTCTTTAGGAGAAAAAAGCAGGCCTTTCTCTACATTGTTACTGGCAGCTTCATCTTCGTCTGAAGAGTCTGACTGTCCGGAGCCTCTCCTGAGTTCAACAGCAGAGTGCGACTTCCTCAAACGACGTGAAGCTGCTGGGCTGCTGTTTGACCACGCCAGCCTAAGAGAAAAATAAATCAATTACTGTTAGTATGACAAAGCACCTAATACTCAGAAAATTACTCACCATCATTCAAACTCACCATATAACAATGAAGCAAACTGTTAATTCTGAAAAACATGGGGAAAAAAGGTTCTCTATATGATATTCAGAGCATTAATGTAGCATCAAAAAACTATTTGATATATAGAGGAGTAATGTCTACCGCTCTCCCTCTGTGTTGTAATCCAAGCTTCACTGTGCTTTGTTGACATAGCCAGGCCAGCTGTGCGTGCCTTTTAGTGCATGTTCGTGCATGCGGGCACGTCCCACCGGCGAGCTCACGGCCCCCGCTTTGCACTGCTATCATACGGCAGTTACAACTGATAACCACACAAGGCTTCATCGCGGAAGTGTAGCGCCCACCCTCCGGTTATCCCTCAGGTAAACACTTTTTCGCTCTGTTGCGCTTTTTTGTACTGTACTGTTAGCTGATAGCCGCCAGCTCAGCCGTCGCCAGGTTGAGAGCCACATGGAGGCAATAGAAATGCTCTGAATTTCGAATTCAGGACCTTTAATAAATTAATATTTATTGAAAGTTTGAGCTGGAATTCTTGTAATTCATAATACTAGTTTATTATAAATCATCTCAAAGGCAATTAAATTGCACTCAGGGTTGCATGTAGCGACTATATTCCTTATCAATTAATCTGTCACTTATTTTCTCAATTAATGAATTACTTTTTGTCTATAAAATGTTAGAGAATTGTAAAAAATATCCCTCGCAGTATCTCAGAGCCCAAAGTGACGTATTCAAATAGCTTATTTTGTGCCACAAGCAGTCAAAAGTCCAAAGCTCTTCAATTTATAATGATATAAAAGCAGCAAATGAAAAGTCAACTCAAGCAATTAATCAATTATTAAAATAGTTGCAAAATTATTTTTTTGTCGATCAACTAATCGATTAATCATTTCAGCTATAATTACACTTGTATAATATAACAAAGTCCACAATTTACTTAATTAAAGTGATAGAACAGCTTGAAATGTATAGAGCCACAGTTCCTCTACTCAGCATACAGTATTT
The DNA here is from genome assembly GCA_916701645.2 of Sebastolobus alascanus. Lineage (NCBI taxonomy): Eukaryota > Metazoa > Chordata > Actinopteri > Perciformes > Sebastidae > Sebastolobus > Sebastolobus alascanus. The sequence continues at coordinate 9,151,943 of CAKAOJ020000032.1, forward strand.
GATAAGTGCAATGATGATTAAAAGGATCAGTTCACCCAAATTACACAAAAACGCACTCACTGATAGCAAGAAAATTATGTTTTTGCCATGCATATAGTTGTTCAGGGTTCCCACTGTTTTCTAGAGGTCTTTTTACAGGACCTTTCGAGTGATGATAGTCAGTAGTTCATTCTCAGCTCAAGAAAAATAGGAGAATGTTGAAATAAATTTTGAGGAAAACACAAGATTTTCCAGGACATTTGACTTTTCCTCTCATTTTCCATGTGTTTTCCATGACTGGAAAATTGATCAACTGTTTCTCAGGTTTTCCAGGACATGTGGGAACCCTCTTTTTTAAGGTTTTGTGATATCCATCACTGAGATTTCCTTTGTGCTGAACAAAGCAGTGAAGAATAACTAAAGAATTCAACAGTGATGTGTTTTTCCACAAACAATTCCCAGGTAGCCTACTTTGGATAATCCACAGACCTCACTGTCAACTTTTTACATTGTACTACTTCTGCTTTGGTCCGTTTGGTTTGTGGATTATCCAATGTAACTGGGACATTATTTCTGAAAAGACACATTGCAGTTGAAAATACCATTTTCAATGATTTAAGCAGCACAAACAAAATCCCACTTACCTCCATTAAAGTGGGATGGCAGCAGAAGTTTAAGAGGAGGATATCTCAAAATCCAGTGCACACAAAACAAAACTATCTACAAGGCTGAATACCACCAGCGGTGAATGAGAAACTTTGTTTATTGTGATTTGGGTGAACTGATCCTTTTAATCTGTTGTGCTATGAAATGTTGATGTAGCACCCCCTTTAGGCCAAAAGGAGTAAGATTAAGGATTCACATTTTCATCACTGCTCTTTTTGTTGTAGTACAGTTGTAAAAATGATCTGTGTTAAAGCCATAAAACAACAGAGAGACAAACATCCAGACATCCAGAAACCCAACACAATTAACTCTGAGGCCCTCTTAAAGGGACTGTATGTTAAGTTTTTACACATATAAACGTTTGTTAAAGAATTCTTATTGCCAATGTGTGAACAGGTCGTAACCTAACCTGAAAAATGAAACCTTCCGCGATATTTTGGGTTTCATCTATCAGCCTGTAGACTGCTTTTAATGTGAAGATTTCGGGCCGATTTTTCCGGAAGAATCCAACGGTGTGATGTCATGCGCGCTCGCGAGTGCCTTTACTCTCTTCAACTCCGCTCCGGGGCTAACAGTGTGCAACCATAGCTAACGTTCGGTTAGAAATGAAGTCTGCTAATGCCAACAAACGACCAGCCACCACCACAACTCAGACTCCAACACAAACTCCACGGAAGCACAAAAAAACAAAGTTATATCTGGTGAAGCCCGTCTTGCTAAACAGGGATGTGACAGACGTCGGGGGGAAAACTAGGATCAACATCGGCCGAGCCTTTGATTCACGGAGGGACCTTCGTTTGGTTTTGGGTATTAAAACGGACCCCGAGCTGGCAAAATTCCTATTGGACAGGTAAGCTAACATTAATGCCAAGCATGTGAAATATATAGTGATATGGTGGTTTTAGCTGTCTTTGTAGTGTGAGCACAAGTGTGAGAAACAGGACGCTGACTGTCGTTGACTTAACGGCCACAGATGTCACTGTTAACGATTTCTGATTCTTACATAGAGCCCCTTTAACATAATCTTGACCAACAGCCACCCACCTGTGCCTGCCTGTCTCCAGCATCGACATGTCCAGAGGCTCCATGGCCTTGAGCTGCAGCTTCCGCCGATACATGCCCTCCAGCTCGGCCATGGTGCGAAGGTGGGCCTTTTTCAGCTCCTCCAGCTTGCTGTAGTACTCCTCGTTGGAGAAGAAGATTTCACTCAGGTCAAGGTGGTCTCTCGCTGCTCTGTGGTCAGTCATCGTGAGAGGACCGCCCTTCTCCACATATTCCTCATCACAGAAATCAGAGCCTGAGTCCTCATACTCCATCTGAAAAGGTCAAAAGTCACGTAAAGCTCATTTGCCAATCAGTGGCTATTTTCTATTGACAAGGGAGGCCTCAGTGAAATACTCTGTTACAAGTAAAAGTCTTACATTCAAAATATTACTTAAAAGTACAAAAGTAGCATCAAAATATACTTAAAGTACCAACAATAAAAGTACTCATTATGCATAATCTATATTATGTCATTGTATTGTAATTATTGATGCATTAATGTTGCAGCTGGTTAATAGTTTTTTGGGGACATTTTACAAATTTTTGTCTGATAATTTATTCATATTTTTCTGATAATTTTATTAATATTTTTCTGCTATTATAATAATAATTTTGGGATATTTTACGATTTTTTTGTCTGACAATTTATTTATATTTTTCTGATAATTTTACTAATATTTTTCTGCTATTTTACTAATATTTTTTGGATATTTTTCTAATGTTTTTAGATATTTTACTAATATTTTTTGAATATTTTGCTAATATTTTTTGGATATTTTACGATTTTTTTGTCTGATAGTTTATTAATATTTTTCTGATGTTTTACTAATATTTTGGGGGGATATTTTTCTAATGTTTTTGGATATTTTACTAATATTTTTCGAATATTTTGCTAGTATTTTTTGGATATTTTACGATTTTTTGTCTGATCATTTATTAATATTTTTCAGATGTTTTACTAATATTTTTTGGGATATTTTACTAATGTTTTGGGGATATTTTACTAATATCTTTTTGGGGATATTTTACTGATATTATTTTGGATATTTTATAAATTTTCATCTGACACTTTGCTAATATTTTTCTGCTATTTCACTAATATTTTGGGGATATTTTACACACACGCACACACACATTCAGCATTTTTATAATTCATTTTATCCTTTTTGTCATCACATCAGCCTGCTGTTGTTCTCATACTGGTCCATGTGGTGGTAGAAGTACTTAAATCTTTACGTAAAAGTCCTAATACCACAGAAAACAAATAACAGTTGATGAATTGACTCGTACATTATATGATTTATGAAATGTATCCTGAAACTATTATATTTGTTTTGAAGCTTCCATACAATTATATTATAGGCTGGCTGCAGGACATTTTGAACCAGAAGGCCTACTGGAGCAGAGCAGCCCTGCTCAGCGGCACACAGGCTCCTCCAGGACTATAAGCCTATTAACAGCAGCGACGTGGGCCATATGGTGGAGCACAAAGGGCAGCTTATCATGAAAGAGCTCAACTGACACACATCCTGCATCAGGTGTCTGGCTCTTTTGATTCTCACATTTATTATCATGAGGTGTTTGTCTCACTGAAAAGGGACAACTGCTGCCGGACCCTGCTGCATGGGAGGACAGCAGTGTTGATGTCCAAAGGATAATTAAGTGTTTGGGATTATAAACTGAACGTGACGTCTGGTAATCTAATCAAGACGGAAGTCCAAAAATAGTCAGGCCAACAAATTATACAGGTCAAATCCTTTCCACCACATGGACTGACCTGAAACTGTCCACTGTCTGTTAACTGGACAAGATAACTTTCATTTGAAGGACAAAATAAAAGTATACTGAAAAAAATGTGAACATTACAACTCTTTTAAATCAGGATTGTAATATGGAAGAGAGGGGAAACAAATTAAATCCAAAAGCAGTATTGTGATTTATTTAACAAGTAATTGTTGCTTATTTTCTTGTGCACTATTCTTAATTTTACTCTTGAATGTTTAGGTTTGCTACTCAAACATTATTATGTAATTATTATGCATATATAAATATATAATTATTATTATGCCTTGTTTGCAAATTCATTGTTCAAAGCATAACAAAGTCTTATAACTTGAGAGAATGGCCTATAAGCTGTTAGAATAAATACAAGGAAAGTTTGTTTTCCGAACAATACACTTAAAACTTAGTCTTCTACTTTGTTAACACAAACTGGATCTTTATGATTCAAAGTCACTGGTTATAATATAGTTGGTAGCATCAGCAATGTGTTGCAAAGATTCAATTAGAAGTAAATTACCTTAATACTCTGTGTTTTCTCATCTTATGAGGTTCTTGGGAGGATAATTCTAGTTTTGTCCCAAATCTTTTGTCTATATTTGTAGAGCTTAAAAAATGCTTTTTTTGGTATAACAATTAAAAAGTTCAAGCCGTTAAAGTAAATTACACTTACTGTTGTTTTAGAAGACAGTAAGATTTAATTACATTGATTTCATTTGGCACTTCCTCTCGCATTATAGGTAACTGGAACACCAGCAGCAGCGAGGAAGTATTTAAATTACTATCAAAATCTACAACAACTTGTATTTTAAGTTACCAGACTTTTGGTTAGACCTAGCTTTGTTAGGGCTAATTTATATCAGTAAAAGGAGCCATTTTAAATGTGATTTAAATGTATTTATTTTTTTTTACTTTTACTATTTAGAACTATTTATCTATTACAATACAGTTTCTCGTAGGAATATTAATTTGCATTCCTCAACAAAATAAACAGATAAAAAAAAACAGCAAGGCAATATTGACAATAAAATAAATACATAGATAAATAAAAATTAAATAATATTAAATAAACATAATAAATAGAAAAATAAATATACTTAAGGCAATCACAGAAGACCCAGAGCCAATTACTTTTAAACTAAAACTTGAGGTTGTAATTGTCGAAGTGTAGCTTCACACCAGAATTAATATCAGTGGTGGAAGAAGTATTCAAACCCTGTACTTGAGTACTTGAGTCTAAAAATACTTCACTGTAAGTGAAAGTCCTACATTCAAAATGTTACTTACAGAAGTATTATCAGCAAAATGTACTCAAAACATCAAAAGTAAATGTGCTCATTACACAGGTTCCTTTAAAAAGTGTTATATTATTATAGAATATTATATTATTCTGTTTTTATCACTAACAAATATACATATAAGAGCATTTAAATGTTTTAGTTATGTGGAACCAATGTTAGATACTTTGTGTACTACCACTGGGTAGACTAGTAGTACAGTACTGCATCATATCAGATGTTTCCCCCCCCCCCCCCCCCCCCCCATGTAAACAGTAACTAGCTGTGTATTAAATAAATATAGTGAATTAAAAGTACAATATTTACCTCTGAGATGTAAGTTGACGTTAGTTGGGAAACTTAGAAGTACTAGCACACAATGTGAATACTCAAGTCAAGTACAAGTACCTCAAAATTGTACTTGAGTATAAATCCGTATAAAGTTACATTCCACCACGGGTTAATAACGTTACTCAGTAATGTGATTTTAATTGTCTTTACCTCCTTCTCGTAGTCCCGGTTGTCAGGGTGACTCCTGGCCGTGTACTGCAGCACTCTCTCCCTCTCGTAAGAAGCTAACGGCGCTTTGGTTTGCGGGTCTACCGGCGTTTTCAAACACGAAGTCACCAGAACGTTTGTCCGGTGGGCGTTCGCCATGGCGTCCCGGTATCTGTTCCAGTTTGTACAGATATAGATGAATTAACGTTACAAAAGTCCGGTATTTTTGAGAGAAGTCAGTAATAGTCGCTGTCCGAGTGCTGAGTGTTGGTAACTAGGCAGCAGGTGGGCTCCTTAACAACGGAGCGGAGCTTGGTTGGGAAGGAAGTGACGAAGCGTGACAGGAAATGAAAAGATGCGGGTCCCTTAAATAATAAAAGTATCATAACTTAAATTAATTAACAATAGCCAACATACCTAGTGGTGGAAGAAGTATTCAGATCTTTTGTGGCGATGTATTTTCCAGCTGATCCAATTTTTAAATAGTTTATTTAGCTTAAGAAGTAGGAGAATTTTCTCAAACCACAAAGGAACATTAACTGGACAGGAAGGGGATGAAAAACTGTAATCAGGAATGTAATTAAAGCTGTCCAACAAATAAGTTAGTGGAGTAAAAAGTACAAGATTTACCTCTGAGATGTAGTGTAGTGTACTACACAATTGAAATTTATGGATTTAAAATCTGCAGAATACGTTCAGATCTGTATAACTTTGGAATTCAATAATGCTAGACTGATTTCAACTGGAGACCGGTTCCAATAATAAAACTTCCTAATTACATTTGTTAAATTGAGATTTTGAGTCATATCTTTTCCGTCTTATATTGTTTGTGTATGTTGTCTCGTAGATTTGAATGCCAATATGGCCTTCCTGGTTAAACATTTTTTTTAGTACAAAATTTAAATAATTTTAGCCATCATATTCTTGTGTGTTATTAATTTTACTGTCAAGGGTTTGCTACTCAGACAAGGATCTGTAACGTCATGATCATACAGCCTTGTTGGCAAAATCATTGTTCAACAAGTAATGAGTACTAACTTGAGTGAATGGTCTAAAAACTGTCAGAATAAACACAGGGAATCTTTTTTTTCCCGCTAAAAGCAAAGTTAATCCATGTGGAAAATTTCTAGTGAACCATTTTTCAGATTTACATGGTAAAAAAAAAAACACCTTTCCATACTAATGTTAAATCTTTAAATTGAGCTACATAAAAGGGTTTAAAAATTAACAGCCAATTCATCTTAGCATTAAGATTAAAAAATCCTATTACTTCTATTCCATTACTATATACTATTCATGACTCTCGAGAGGGCCATGGCCCTAACTCATTGCGAGGCAAAAGAATCACACAGGCAACAGCTGGAGTGTCAACAAAAAAGAAGAAGAAGCCTTTTTTTTATTAAATTATGCAACGTAACAACTACAGTGGAAATCTGAACAGACTGACGTCGACAGAGTCCTCTGATCCCTCGCAGTACGAGCAGGCTTAGTGGACAGAACTCACTGGACAGACTCACATCTCTTTATCGGGTGTTCACCTGCAACAAAACAGATTTTCACCTCAGACTTAACATGGAATACAATGAACTCACAATTCAGTAAGAACACAAATATAGACTCAGGGCAGTTGAAAATAAATTCACTTTAAACTATTTGATCCACAGTCTGTGATGTTGAGTCTTACCACGTCGTCGATCTTGAGGATGCTGCGGACAGTCTCTGTGGAAAGGGTCAGAGCACTGATGGAAACCAGTAAAGGCTGCACCACCAGCTCCTCCAGGATGTTGGAGATGCCTCCCTGTACCACACACAGTAAACCAGTCAGTCACATCAGTCTTTATACAGCAAAAACGTATAAATGATGAACAGCCTATTGGGAAGTGTGTGGTGGCTGTCGGTTAATGCTGCAGCATCATCACATGCAATTTACCTTCAGAGATCTCTATGCAGTATTATTATTGCTATATCACCATTTAATGTGTCATAGATGCATCTAAGTATTATTTTCATTTTTGATTAATCTGTCAGATATTTTTCCAAATCATAGACAAATTGTTTGGTCTGTGAAATGTCATTAAATATTGTTTTAAATAGTGATAATTGCCATCACTTGTTCAAGAGCCCACAGGCAGTGTCTTCAAATTGCTTGTTTTGTCTAAATAACAGTCTGAAACTTAAAGCTGTAAAATTGACTATGATAGACAGAAAAATGCAGCAAATCCCTTCACTAAAAAACAAGAGAACTAGAGAATACTTGGCTATTTTATTGGACTGATTATTAACAACTGATTGACTAATTGTTCCCGCACTAATGCACAGTCTATATAATCCTCTGTTCTATCCTCACTACATTAACATAAAATAAACATGTAACGAAAGGGGAGAAAGAGAGCAGACCTTGCGGACGTTTATGCCGGCCGTCTTGTCTCCCTGAGCGTGCCTGTTGCGCAGCTCCGTCACAGTGGAGATGGGGTTCAGGCCGGCGTTCTCAGCCAGCGTCGAGGGGATCACCTCAAGGGCGTCAGCGTACGCCCGCACGCAGTACGCCTCCATTCCGGCCAGAGTGCGCGAGTACTCTGCCAGACGCACGGCCAGCTCGATCTCTGGAGCGCCGCCACCAGCAATCAGAGCCCTGAGGGCACGAGGAAGAGGAAGATGAAGAAAGGTTAATGAGAACACATCAATAATTATACAACATGTCACACTGAAAAGTCAGTTAATTGCTAAAGCCTGGGAACATGACGACATCACTACAACAAAGTCCAATGAGTCAGCAGTCAGATGGTCAGACAGGTTGTAAAACACTTTTATTTGTGAGGTAAAATTGAGCACACCTGAAATTAACCTATCCCCCAATGCTCAGGAAATCTGTGTGTGTGCTCGGCTTCGTTAAGTTCAGCAGGTCAAAGTTGAAGCAGGAAGTCGGTCTATAAACAGTGATGGACGTTTACAACGGACAGTTTGGGTAATAATTTTACTGCTAAGCTGCCTTCACAGGATAAGAAATTTGCTCTTCACTCACTGCACTGAGCACTTTAATAATGATATTATCACTGAAAGAAAACAGGATTTATCCTTTAAGAAGTTGACGGATACATTTCCCCGAATATTTGTGAATTTTCTTGTACATTTAATTTTACGAAAAACAATCGAAATCATTTCCCAGTATTCCTGGAATATGTAAAATAATGTATGAATGCTCCCCGGCCAAGATGCCGAGACAACCAGGAGTGAATTAATGGGGAGCTTTCCACAGTACTGTTCCTCCGTTTCTTACGCTCCTGCAGGATGAACCATTGCAAGAGCGCCTTTGTAAGAGGGAATCCCTGCCTGCACTCTCAACGTCCCAAAAATGTGTTTGGATTTTATCTCTGCTATCAGAATAAGGAAGAAATAATGTGTTTTTCCTATCAGCTTAAGTGATCCCTTTTCCATCATGTTTGTAAAAATGAAAAAAGAAATGACCGACCTCTTCTTGACCAGGCAGCGGATGACACACAGCGCATCATGGATGGAGCGCTCTGCCTCCTCAATCACCAGCTTGTTGGAGCCCCGAACCACGATGCACACCGTCTTCCCGGGGCTGGCACAGCCGGTGATCTGCAACGGAGCAACACCAAATGTTTACTAGAGGCATTAACGCCACAGTGTCTGGACATGTATGTGAAGTACAAATGTGTCACTGATCTGAAAACTGCTCTAATATCAGCCCTGAATCATCTCAGTACAAAGACTCAGCCCGGTTCGTACCTTGACCAGCTTGCCAGAGCCGTCCAGGTTGACCTCCTCCGCCAGCTCTGCTGTGCCGAGCATCTCTGGAAGGAAGTGGTCGATGTGGGCGATGGGCTTGGTGCCAAGAGTCTGGAGGGGAGGAGAGACTTTGTTTTACTTCACTGTCATAAAATGGGCATTTTTGCAAAGATATAACAGTATATGGATGATGGATGAGAAATGTCCTGGTCGCGTATCATTGTTACACGTAGGAGTCAAACAGTACAAAAATATAATGGGGAAACCGACAACAAAAAGTTAAAGGTCATTTAAACTAGGGATGAGTCATGATTTTCAAAAAATATATTTCCCTTGTTTTTACCAGCTAGATTGGTGCAATAGTTCCCAGTGAATATTGAATAGTATTTTTTCTTGAAATGCCCATCCCTAATCTAAACCCAAATATTTACTTGTTGTCTAAATAGGTTTTTAATAAATTTACAATCAAATAACTGCAGAAATATTTAGCAGATCTCACTATGATGCTCCTTAATGAATTGGGATAACTTGGAAGCAATTATGAATTTATCAAAGCCAAACAGGTACCCAGGTTTTCAGGCACTGAGAACTGAGGTAGGAGTCAAACTAACGTGACAACATTAGTGTAAAAAAGATCTACTATTAATACCAAGATAAAAAGAAACCGATCAGAGCTTCAGAGAGTGATGGAAGTGTCTTAACACCTATAACAACTGAAACAGTGTAGCTGCGAATATATTTCGATGAGGCTCACCTTGCAGATGAACTCAATGTCCTCTCTCTCGATCTCCTTCACCACCATGATCTTCATTTTGTTGAGGAAGTGCAGGGCGAGGTCGCTCAGAGCGTCTCTGTCACAGGACACTTTGTTGTTAGTATGAAGCATGTTTACTGTCCATATCTATATAGAGTCTGATAAGACATGGATACCAGTATCTGTTCTCGTGTTAGAGTACCTGAGGATGGACTTCTGGATGAGCAGCACGTTGCAGCCGGACTTCTTGATCTGTTTCACCATGTTGAGGATGTAAGCGCGCTCCTCCCGCAGCACGCGGTCCATCTGGGCGTAGTCCGACACCACGATCTGGTTGTCCATCTGCATGCCAAAGAACACACAGCAGGTCAAGAGAGAAAAGGACCATGACAGGAATGTGTTTTTTATATATTTTTCTAATATATTTTTTAATTACACTGGTATTGGATCGGTACACGGTATCGGCCGATAACGTAAGTTCAGGTATGGGAAGGAAAAAATGGTATCGGAACATCTCTATTTAGAAGCGTGCCGAGAGCTAATTATTCTGCAAAGATTTAATTATAGGACAGGAGGATAATTCAGTATCATTCACTCATCTTTCAGTGGAAGCATATTGTCACGATGTGATCCAGGGCTGCAACTAATGATTATTTTCATTGTCGATTAATCTGTCGATTATTTTCTCGATTAGTTGTTTGATCTATAAAATGTCAGAATGTGGTGAAAAATGTTGATCAGTGTTTCCCAAAGCCCAAGATGGTGTCCTCAAATGTCTTGTTTTGTCTACAACTCAAAGATATTCAGTTTACTGTCATAGAGGAGTAAAGAAACCAGAAAATATTCACATTTAAGAAGCTGGAATCAGAGAATTTTGACTTTTATTCTTAAAAAAATACTCAAACTGATTAATCGATTGCCAAAATAGTTGGTGATTAATAGTTGACAACCAATCGATTAATCGTTGCAGCTCGAATGTGATCGTGTTGTGTGATTGTTTGTCTTATTTTTTGTTTTGTACGTGTAAAGAGTTTTGTATACCAGTGGAACTCATTGCATTGTTCCTGGTCTTTTTTGTACAAAAAGATAAAGCCTACACCTAAGACGCATTTCCCTCAATATAGTCCAACATAAAGTACCATTAAAAGCAGACAGAAAAGCTGTCATCTTTCCTCTGAGCTGATATTTATGAGGTGACTCACGTCAGTTTTTGGAGGGGACAGGCAGAACTGGATGAGGCCGATCTTGGCCTTCTCCATACGGGACACGCTGCTGTTGGCCAACCTCTGGGTCAGAACCAAGCCGTCCACAAGCTCACAGTCATCAATGGTCCCTCTAAAAACACAACACAAAAGACACAAGGAGGGGAAATACAGATCAATACTTGACAGGAGTGGATCTAAAATCCCTCTGAAATTTTCAGGAAATACAAAAGGACTATAAAAAGTCTCAAATGTCCCTCTATTATTCATATAAGATTACCACTTAAAAACAACCATAAAATATTAAAATGCATCAAATACAGGTGCAGAATCAAAACAAACTTTTAAAGCGGTTGTTGAAAATGATTTGTGATATGGACCAGCTGGTTTTCCAGCGCTCACACTCACCCGAGCTTCTTGATGATTTTGATGTTCTGCAGGTCGACGCCGGTGGCGGTGGCCGGGTCGATGACTCTCATGACGGCGTCCACGCTCATGGGCGCCAGCAGGCTGGAGTATTGCGACACCACCTTGGAGCACAGAGATGTGGTGGCGCTGTTGAGCAGCGTCTCGCGGTCGCTCAGCTGCACCGGTCGGCTCATGCCCGTCAGCACCTCCACGCCCTTCTCCACCGCCTTCTGGAAGGACTCAGAGATGATGGTGGGGTGGATACCTGACCGATGGGACAACGTGTAAACATTAGTACTGAAGCAATTCAACAACAGGGAAGTCCATCTGCAGAAAATTAATCAACAAAAATGTGATTTTTTTTCACTTGATCATACGAGTCATTTACCATGTAAAGACGCCAAATATTCTCTAGTTTCTGCTACAAATTGGGGGGATTTGCTGACTTTTTAAGTTTTATATAATTTTAAATTAAATATCTTTGTACTTTGGACTGCTGGTCGAACAACACAAGCAATATTAAATATGTCAATTTGAGCTCTGTGAAATTGTGATTGCCTGTTTTTTAAGTTTTCTGACATTTTATAGAAAAAAATATTAATTAGCCACAGGATGAGGCAAAACTCTTCATTTGTGCCCAAAGACTATATTTAGTATGATAAGGAAAAATGCTACAACAATTGTTCTGATTGGTCAAAAATGAAAAATCACACTTTTATTAACAGTCAATAGTCAGGACTTTTGAAAAATGAGCAAAACGCTAACATTGTGTTTATTAAATGTTTTCCACGTGAAATATTTTTTACACTGCAGATATGTGCATATCTTTGATGTTCAACTTGTTATGAGTTCACAGATACCAAATACTTGATTTTTTTTCCTAAAATATAATGGAGTTTGCCTTTGCATCTTCTTTTTTTTTTTTTTAAATATGCCAACCTTTCCACTCTTTTCCACCTCCAGTGTTTCCACTTTTTAACGTGTGCATAAAAACAGATGGATACTCCCCAAAACAGAAACCGTCATCACTCCCCCACTAATCCTCGATGACAATGCACAATTGCTGAGATAAGCATTGGCATTAATAAATTTGTCTTACCTCTCTGCAGCAGCTTGGAGCAGGCGTCCAGCAGCGCTCCAGCAATCACCACCACAGAGGTGGTGCCGTCTCCAGCCTCAATGTCCTGGGCTTTGGATAGTTCCACCAGCTGAAACACACACAGACAAACCTATTTCAATCCAGGCTTTTAAAACAACTAAGATTAGTTCATGTTAAATTACCAATGAGGTTCATTGCAAATTATCTAGGGATAAAGTAAATGAAACACCAGAAGACAGTATCATCTGATGGAACGTACCATTTTGGCTGCAGGGTGGAGCACTTGCATCTGTTTCAGGATGGTGGCGCCATCGTTGGTAATGGTCACGTCACCTTTCTCATCCTGGATCTGAAACAAACAGCACCTGCTTCAGAAACACGTGTATGACACAGGAGCTAGGGGGAAGTTAGCCTGAAGCCAAAATCTGTTTACTGACCATCTTGTCCATGCCTTTAGGCCCCAGGCTTGTTCTGACGGCATCTGCAACAGCTGTAAAACAAGCAGGTGATGACTCAGTACGGTGACAATTTTCAAGCATGAGGAACCAAAAACCACAATATCCATTAATGTTTTTTGAGGGTGCCACAACTAATAAAGCAGACACAAAATAACACGTCTTTTAATATTAAGGTCGGTCTTGTTCTTCGTAGTACACATAGCAAATGTTAAATGTGTATGTTTCAGAATAATAAAATGAACAAAGCACATAAATAATTCACAACCAAGACCAACCAAAGTCACGGCAAAAAGGAAAATCAAGCTGTCAAAATCAATTTCCGACATTACCCATTAAAAGCAAAGTGATGCACCTTCGCTCCACAAACCCCCAAAATATGTTATACCCTTTACAACCCTATTGGCTAGACGTCTAATATTGACCACCTGGAAATCAACGATACCTCCCTCTCATACCCGCTGGATAAGTGATATCCTCTATTTTATCAGAGTGGAAAAGACTTGGCTTTTGGCTTGGTGGTTTATGCAATCAATTGGATGACATTTGGGGTCCTTTTTCTGATATATATAGGATTGAATTCCCTCATAGTGAGCTTGCTATTTGAAAGGGTAATGGTTGAGTATTTATTGTGATCTGTTAGTGTTATGTTTTTACTTCTCCTGCTTGTGTCTGTAAAATGTTACTCTACAACAACTTAACCTGTGACACATTGTTCTAATTGTATGTACATATGTGCCCCAATAACTGCATGATTATTGTATGTTAAAATGCCCAATAAACAAAGTAAAAACAAAACTTAACAATAACAACACCACAACAAAGTGATGAACTGTAGACTACTTTCATAAGCTTTGTAGTTGAGATACACATTTTAGTCCTCCATCCTTTGCATCTTAGCTTCTGGCCATATAGAGTATGCAGCACTTTGGGCCACAGCGCTAGCTAAAGCTGAGATTGTGTTGAGTCATGAGCATCATGCAGAGAGAGATCATCAAACCAAACTCTTCGTAGGTCTTGCATCAAAAATGTTGTCTCGTGCTGCCTGCTACTCACTGATGGAAGCTTTTTTTTACAGAAGCACCCCAATGAAATTTCAGTACAGTAAGTAATTTCTGGTGCATGTCATATATGCCGAATAGAAAAGGGGATTTTGAATTAATAAATACCTTTTTAGTTTTGTAGCTTCCATGGTATGTACTTTCATCACGGAGTAAGGCTGTTAAATTCGCACTTTTTTTTAATTAGATTTCGCACTACGTAGAAGCTAATGACAATGCGTAACGCCGCCCAGACCTGCCCTGCCCACAGCTATGATTCTGGACTGAGTTGTGAGGTTTTGGTGCTGATATTGGCCTTTTCAAATAGCTTGTAAATAGTTTATCATACCTTTAGCAGCAGAGATGTTACTGAACCGAATCTGGGCCGGCTTGTCGCGGTCCACATACGCCCCTCCTTTGTTTCTCCCCATGTTTGAGGCTCTCGGTATCCCCATAATTTCGGGCATGTTGACTCGATAATCGATGGAAAATGTTAAGGGAAGTCTTCGGAATGGGACTGATGAGGTCCCGGGGCTGAAACACGGCGGTTCGGATTTGGATGGACTCAGATGAAAGTATCTCCACCCGGTGCCGCTCAGAACCTTCTAGAGAGACCTGGCTGCAGCGGAGAGAGGAAGTACCCGGCTGTCAAACTGCCAGGATATGACGTACCCAGACATTACGCGTCAATTACCGATGTGACTGAATTCATTCACGCTGATTTTTTTTTTTTTTAATTTAAAACATTTAACAGTTTGTCCAGATTATACATTAATGTGATAAATTATCAAAGACTGATTGGTTGTAGCCTCTGCTTTGTTTCTAAAGCCGAAACTTTCTCATTAAGTTAAGAAAAGCTGATCTGGGGTTGATTAGCTTTGTCTGTTGTAGCTGAAATAGCAGGGAAGAAGCATTTGGATGAAATGTGTTAACAAGTAACTGAATCCTGTCTCGTTTTAGTTACTTTATATCGTCGTGAATTCACCACTTCTGTATCCGGTAGGTTTATTTCGAGTGTTTAGCAGCTGCTCGCTCTGTTGTTTGCGTTCACATCCTCTCTTAAAAGCTCAGCGTTAGCTAAGTTAGCTTAGCAGAGTGTGGAGAGCAGACAGGCATGCTTAGCGGTTGTTTTGAGCCTCTCGGACAGATGCTGATTATCTACATCATGTACCCAAACCACTGTTGGCAAGTTTGTAATCTGCTGCCACAAAAGCTTAATTGGGACCAGTCATATCTCCGAGAGGACTACTCTATATTCTAAAAGGTCTTTCATGCTTTTAGGTTGTAGAAAGTCCTCTTTACAAATATGTTATTTTGTTTTGTACACGGAGAACAAAACACTGTTCAATGGTTCAACCAGACTGACAACTGAAAGGGCAGAAAGAGACAAATATCCCTCCGAGCAACAGTTGAATAAGAATAAAAGAAATCAACAGTCATTGGCATCAAAATGTGTGTAGATTTAAATAGGGACAGGTTCCTGTTTCACTGTCAAGTGTACAATAATGCAGCCTATAACAAGCTGGAATTAACAGGCAACGTGTTGCTTTAACTAAGCTCTTCTTCAAACTTCACAATAGAAACAGAAGGTTAGTCTAGGGTTAGCACTATTGGATCTGGATCAGGGAATATCAGCTGATGGCAGGGACAGATACACAATTTAATGGTAATGCATAATGATAAATATCACCACCACCTTTCATTAGATTCAGCCATACTGTCGTGTAATCAATTGATTTTTTTCCTAACTGATTTAGCTTGTAAAATGTTTAAAAAAAATAATGGCACTTGACCAACACATCAAGGTCTTTTTCAAGTTAACTCAATTTTATTTGTATAGCCCACAATCACAAATCACAAATTTGCCTCAGGGGGCTTTACAATCTGTACAGCACACGACACCCTCTGTCCTTTACAATATGACCCTCTCATCAGATGAGGAAAAACTTAACTAAAAAAAAAACCCTTTAACAGGGAAAAAAATGGAAGAAACCAGAGCAACAGAGGAGGGATCCCCTATCCAGGACAGACAGACACGTAATAGATTTCGTGTATGCAGAGTTACAACATAATGAAAATACAACATAGACAATCCATATGACAAAAATTGATCGATATAATGTGAAAATATATGAGAAGGTGGATCCAGGAGGATGTCAAGCAGCTTCCAGGCGTCGCCAAACAGATAGAGCCAGAGCAACACAACCTCCTCCCCACCATGGAACCTAGAGGGAGGACCAGATTTTTGTTTTTAGTTCATAGTTGCTTTGGTAATGTATACGTATGTTTTCCATGCCAATAAGCCCCTTTGGACTGAATTAAGTTGATCGAGAATTAAGTCTTTCCTATACAAAGCAAGGGTCAAAAGGTCAGAGGGTGTCGTATGCTGTAAAGATTGTAAGGATTGTAAAGCCTCTTGAGGCAAATTTGTGCTATTGGGCTATTTTAGATCAAATTGACTTGACTTCAAGTTCACCAAGTTCCAAGAACCTGAAATGATGTCGTAAGACTATTTTACCTGTCTGAAAACTTTTAATTTACAACAA
Organism: Sebastolobus alascanus; assembly: GCA_916701645.2. Classification (NCBI taxonomy): domain Eukaryota; kingdom Metazoa; phylum Chordata; class Actinopteri; order Perciformes; family Sebastidae; genus Sebastolobus; species Sebastolobus alascanus. The sequence continues at coordinate 9,168,440 of CAKAOJ020000032.1, forward strand.
AGATAATGAGAAAAGCTCTAAATCCTGACATCTGGGAAGGTTGAACCAGATTTTGTTTACCGACCGCAAGGTTGGTGGTTCGATCCCCCTTCTGCATTTCGTAGTGTCCTTGAGCGAGACACTGAACCCCAAGTTGCTCCCGGGTGCTTAACAGCAGCCCACTGCTCCTACAATGCTTAGGATGGGTTAAATGCAGAGGTCAAGTTTCATGTATGTATATGATGAATGTAATTAAGTAAAGTTTAAGTTTTAAGTGTTTCCTAATTAACGTCTCTGTCTCCTGCAGCCTGGAGTCATGCTGCCGCTGAAGGAGAAGGATAAACCCATCGTCCAGAAGCTGCTGTCGGCCGGCTGCTGTGCTCGCTGCGTCCTCAGGTTCTGCTGTGTGAGCGTCCAGGCTGCCTACAGAAAACCCCAACAGGTAAGACTCACCTTCTGTATTCAATTATAAATGTTTTAAAACTGCTGTTAATGCCAGTCACTTACTGATCCATCACGTATTGTGTCATTTCTCATCAGGATACACTCAAGGAACTTCAAGCTTTCATCAGCAACACAGAGAACAGCAAATCCCAAGAATCAGCAGCTGCAGAGTCCACAGAAGAAAACAACAAATCCCTTGATGCAGCAGTATCAGAAGCACCTGAAGACCCACCGAGTAAAAGAGTGAAACTGGATCCCAGCGGGACCGGCTCTCCGTCAGAGGAAGACGCGAGAGTGTGTGTGGTGTGTTTGGGGATCCTACAGGAACTCTGTGGCACGACTCAGGCCGCAAAGGTGTGTGTGCTTTAAAATACTGTGGTGACAGATTGTATCATGGTGCAGATGAATTTAATTTGATGATTTGTTTTTGTGTTCACAGATAGCGGGGACGGTGAAGGCAGGAAAGTACGAGTTTGACACCCTGGTGCTGTCTGTGTCTCTGCCTGCTCAGCTGTGTGTCCGCGAGGTCAGTCTCTGTGAGTGAGTGAGTGTGTGTGTGAGTGTGTGAGTGTGTGAGTGTGTGAGTGTGAGTGTGTGTGTGTGTGTGTGTGTGTGCGTGCGTGCGTGCGTGCGTGCGTGCGTGCGTGCGTGCTATCGGGACTGAAAAAGTCAGATCGGTGCATCCCTATATAGAATATTATATTAATCTGTTTTATCACTAACAAATACATGTAAGAGCATTTTAATGTTGTAGTTTATCAATGGGTGCCAGTTGTATATACTTTGTGTACTACTGGGCAGATTAGTAGTACAGTACTGCATCATATCGTATGTTTTTTTATGTAAAAAGTGTCAAATAAATGTAATGGAGTAAAAAATACAATATTTGCCTCTGAGATGTAGTGGAGTGTGTAAAAGTGAAAATAACATGACAATGTCAAAATTGTACTTAAGTACAGTAGCTGAGTAACTGTACTTAGTTATTTTCCACTACTGAATTTAGCAGGTAGTGTTGTAATAGCCAGGGCTGCAACTATTGATTATTTAAATTTTTTATTAATTTGTTGATCATCTTTCCAATTAATGGATTAATCGTCTGGTCATTAAAATGCCAGTAAATTGTGAAAAATGTCAATCACAAGCTCCCAGAGTTCAATGTGACATCTTCAAATAGTTTGTTTTGTTTGACCACCGGTCCAAAAGACAAAGATATTCCGTTACCAAAGATGTGAAACTGAGGAAATCCGCAAATCCTCACATTGTGTTTTTTTTTTTAATCCTGCAGCACTCCTGTTGGCTTCATGTGAAGAAGGAAATGAGGTAAATAACATTTTAATCATCACTGCATGTTCAGTCTATTGTCAGGTAGAATCACACAATTAAAGTCACGATGAACTCTTGTTTACTCACTCAGAGAGAAGAGTATGGCAGTCGACAAGGATGACCTCATCCAGGTGAAGGAGGCCTTCAAGTGGGTCATCCAGGGCCTGGTCGCCAAGGAGCTGGGGGGCGTTGGCGTGGTTACCCGGGTAGGCGAGAAAAATTCAGTCAAGATTATTTAAGGAATATGTTTTATACAACCGTTTACAAACTTGACTTTTGAATAAAGATTTGATTTAAACTTTTACTTTATCAGTTTACATTTTCAGTCTCGGAATTTAAAAACATTTAATTTCTCTTTCCTCCCTCTGACATGACAAATTATGTGAAGCTGACTTTCTGTTTTTTCAGAGTTTGTTCGAGGTCAGCGTGGAGTTCACTCACCCAGAGACGGACGCTGACTGCCACTTCCTGTGAGTCCTAATACCTCTGAAGATCTACAGAAAGCAGTTTCTGATTTAGGATTAATTTAAAAGCAAAATTCAAGTTATGGATCATCACCTTTTAATAATAAGCATGAGTACGCAGGTCAAAGGTCAGAACCACAGTTCATGTCATAGATATTTGTGTCAGCCTCAGGCGTGAAGTTTTCAAGGTGAGGATGAACGAGAGGAGTTACCTCTAAGCTGTTAAACTGAATGTTTTCTGTCCTTGTCACAGAGCATCAACATGTGCCGACTGCTTCAAACCCACCAAGAACAAACAGGTGAGGAAGCAACACAGTGAAGGTGTTATAGAGTTGTTTGGTAACAGAGCTGGCCCTAGACATAGGCATTATAGGCGAATGCTAGTGGTGCCATCCATCCATAGGGGTCCAAATGAGAGAAGAGAAAAATGTAAAATGTATTGTTTGTTTACTATTTTGTACTAATACTATTTTAATACTGTTATTTCGAAATATTACCAAAGAAATCCCACAACAACATTACTACGTAGCCTATTAAATAAGCCATATTTTCTGGGTTGCCGCAGCATCACCCAGGAAAATGACAGACAGGTAATGTGACTACTGAATAGTTTATCTGTTACATTGTAGTTACCGTCGAGGCAGAGTGCTACTAGCTTACTTTGGACGATAGTAACGTTCACTAATTTAATAAATAGCTAGAGTTAAAGTCAGTTACTCCAACCATAAAGGACCAGTGTGTAACAATTGGGGGGTATCTATAGGCAGAAATGGAATATAATATTAATAACTATGTTTTCTTTAGTGTATAATCACCTGTAACCAGGAATCTTTGTGTTTTTGTTACCTTAGAAAGAGCCGTTTATATCTACATAGGGAGTGGGTCCTCTTCATGGAGTCCGCCATGTTGCACCGCCATGTTTCTACAGTAGCCCAGAACGGACAAACCAAACACTGCTAACTTTTCCTGTTTGGGCCAGAGTCGATAACGTTATGGTAGATGTCCACATGGGCGTTTTCTATCGCGAGGGATTGCCTCGCTTCCCAGCATTGGGCGCTTGATGGGCTGTCAATAGACACAAGGCACTAGGCACCTGATTGGATGAATGCTTTCCCTCGTGGGCTGCTGCCCCCAGCTTTCAAACCGGAACCAACATGGCGGCTCGTTTGGAAACTTTCTTTCTCTTATATCACGAAAATAGTTCACCGGAATGTGTTTCTGAAAATATTTTTTTCTTTATTATTATTATTCTTTATTTTGGTTAGTTTAAAAGTTTCTCAGGAATTTCGAGAGGCGGCAAGTCGCGACGGACGCCCATGATTTGCATAAAGTAGCCTAGACCTCAACTTTATGCAAATGAGGAGCGGCCAACGTGACGCCCCGTCTCTCGAATCATGCCGTCACGCTACCATTGCATGCATGGAATGCATTGCACGGCTGCTTACATAGACAATGAATGGGATGCTCGGAAAGGACAGAGGCTGTGGACATGTACCATTACTCTCTGCCGTCGCCGCCACTCTCTCTCTCTTGCTTCACCACTCACTTCCCTCATACACACACAGTCTACCCACTGGCTCTGCTCCAAATGGCTCTAGAGAGGGACACTCACGTTTTCGCGTCGGCCACCGTTGCTCTCCAACTTGCTTTGCACATGGGAGACGTTTCAGTTGGTTGTAATCTCCTCACCTCACCTCTAGATACCGCCAGATCCTACACACTGAGCCTTTAAATTAATTTGGGAAAATTGGAAAGATTATTCAGGGGTTTGGGGAATAACCTGTAACATCATTTTGAGAAATACAGTTTTTCCTTTAAGTGTGATCTGCATAGCTTAATCTCAAAGACATGAAGACATTAAACAGTTTCTATGTGAGTGTATGAACACAATGATTGGTGGTGGACTTGTGATGCAACGGGCACCAGCTAAAATCTTGGCTAGGGCACCAAATTAGTCAGCTCTTTTCAAATCAGAAGAATTAAGTTTATTGTCATATTGAGATACACACGTTTTTAAGACGCATTAAAGGAATAGTTGTACATTTTGTGAAATAGGCTTATTGGTTTTCTTATCAAGAGTAAGAGGAGACGGTTAGCTTAGCTATATTATAGGACTAATAAAAACATTGTGCATCTTTTTTCTCTTTGTGCAGTCTGTGTTCACCAGGATGGCCGTGGTCAAAGCTCTGGAAAAGATATCTGAAGCCATATTCCTAAAGTAAGCATCACCTTTACAGATGCAGCCACTAGAATTTACCCTCCCAGCCAACTTCTAGCCGATTGCCAGCCAGTTCCAAGCTTGTATATCTCAGTTCTCAATTTTTATTCTAAAAAGTGCTGTTTGAAATGATTATTGTTGATTTTATGTTTCAGACATTACGCTTGTCCACCAGCGCAGCCGACCAGCAGTTGCAGCCCTCAGGACGTCCAGTGTCTCCACATGTCTGTCTTTGTCGCAGGTATTGTTTGTTGTCTAAATTCAGAATCAAAAGTGGGTCTGTTTTCCGTCCTGATGATCTTATTGTTGTCCAGGGAGGTACAACAAGTTCTGCCGCAGTCTGCCTCAGACTCCCTGGGTGATCGATGGAGAGAGGAGGATGGAGTCGTCGGTGGAGGAGCTGATCGCAGCGCCCGTCCTGTCTTCCTTTATATCCGACGGTGAGTCCACCGTCTGATGGCTGAAGTCCAGTGTTGGATGATGATGATGGTGATAAACTCCCTTTTTCTTTTGTTACAGGATTTAATTTCTCCTCATCTGGCAGGGAGGATGTGGATGTCCGGACTCTTGGAAACGGTGAGACACATTTTTTTTTTTTTTTTTTTTAAAGCTGCACTTGAAGTGTGAAGAATGTGTTTTTAATTTTCTGTTTTGGTTTAACTGGCAGGTCGTCCGTTTGCGATGGAGCTGCTGAATCCTCACAGATCTAGATTCAGCAAAGTGGAGATGAAGCAGCTGCAGGAGGTTGTCTTCATCAACTCACTCCCAAACCTCATCCTCATTCACCTCACAGACGTCATATAAAACAATTCGCTTTGATGCTCACTTAGGGAAAGTTAACACTTATTTCCAGAGCAAAACATCTCAACAACTACAGCCAGAGTTCGGTCATGTTTTTTTGTTTTACTTGCAGCCATAAAGATCTTGAGAAGGTAGATATCACAGTTTCATCCATCCATCCATCTATTTTATGCTGCTGATCTGGGGTCGGGTCGCGGTGACAGCAGGCTAAGCAAGGTAGTCCAGACCAGGGTCATTATAGTAAACTAAAACTGAAACTAAAAAGAAAATAAGCAGTGAAAAATATTATTGGTCAAGAAAAACTATATCCTTTAAGAAAAACTAAACTATAACTATATTTCCTGATTAAAAAAACTAATAAAAATGAACATAAATTCATTTCAGTTTTAGTTTTTTAGTTGCCAAAAAAAAGGGGACAGCATGAATTTCCGTCAACTCACGTGACATTGAACCACAGAAAGTGAATGGACTTGACCTTCCAGGATATGCCGCAATGCAACAATTGCTTCACATCAGACACTAAAGTAGCGCAAAGATTAAACATTTTTACCATTTCTACACAGTTCTTCAACCCGTATTTTGTATGTATATGTAGCTACATAAAACTGAAACTAAAATAAGCAAACGCTCTCAAACTAACTAAAACTAAAATTAAACTGAAAAGTCTAAACTAAAATAAAATAAAAACTAATTCAGCTAAAACTAATTCAAAACTAATATTACCTTGGTCCAGACGTCCCTCTCCCCATCAGCTTTTTCCAGCTCCTCCTGGGGGATCCAGAGGTGTTCCCAAACCAGATGAGATACATAATCTCTCCAGCGTGTTCTGGGTCTACCCCGGGGTCTCCTACCAGTTTGACATGCTCAGAAAACCTCCAAAGGAAGGCGACCAGGAGACATCCTGATCAGATCCCAGAACCACCTCAACTGGCTCCTTTCAATGCGAAGTTATAGCGGCTTTACTCCGATGTCTGAGCTCCTTAAGGCATATCTTTAAAATACAGAGAGAGAAACAAAACATCAATAATCAACTCAACACAAAACACTGAATGTGTGGACAGGACCAAAATATGTGTGCATGCTCCATCAGTGTTGATTTTGGTTATTCTTGTGTACAAGAGGAAGTCTAAAAGGATGACGGTGGAATTATAGGAATGGTTACAAAGCCACCGAAAACATTATGATTGATCCTCTGGGAACCATGAATATCCTCTGCAGTTTTCATTGTAGTTTTTGAGATATTTCACTCTGGACTGAAGTGTTGTTCTCTCTGTTAAAACTTCTCATTACACTGACGGAGCTACAAACATGATGCAGTGTTTATGTCCTCACATGTTCTTTACGACCACTAACCTGGTTTCTGTTTTGTTTTGTTTTTAGACCATCAACAAGTCTTCTGACAAAATCAGGGTGAGAGACCTGCAGATTGTTTCCAGGTGAGAGAATATGAAACGTTAAAACTAGGGCTGTCAATCGATTAAAATATTTAAGCGTGATTAATCGCATGATTGTCCATAGTTAATCGTGATTAATTGCAAATTTATTGCACATTTTTAATTTGTTCAAAATGGATTGGACAAATATGCTGCTTTATGCAAATGCATGTATATATTTATTATTGACAATCAATTAACAACACAAAACAATGACAAATATTGTCCAGAAACCCTCACAGGTACTGCATTTATCATAAAAAATATGCTCAAATCATAACATGGCAAACTCAAGCTGACTTGACTATGACTTGCCCCAAACTGCATGTGATTATCATAAAGTGGGCATGTCTATAAAGGGGAGACTCGTTGGTACCCATAGAACCCCTTTTTTCATTCACATATCTTGAGGTCAGAGGTCAAGGGACCCCTTTGGAAATGGCCATGACAGTTTTTCCTCGCCCAAATTTATCGTATGTTTGGAGCGTCATTTAGCCTCCTTCGCGACAAGCTAGTATGACATGATGACTGAGGTTTTCTAGGGACATGATTCCTGAGGTTTTCTAGTTTCATATGATACCAGTATCTTCACTCTAGCTTTAAAACTGAGTCTGATACAACCTCCGAAAGATGTGAGATGTGAAAGATGCATTAATGTGTTAAAGAAATTAGTGGCGTTAAAACAAATTTGCGTTAACGCGTTATTGTAGAGTTAACTTTTGACAGCCCTTGTTAAAATATAACTAAACTAAACTGCATTGCATTATTAAATATCTAACATTAAATGAATGTAAAAGACAGCTGACAGTTGTGTTAAACTGCAGGGAGGCCATGAGTCGAATGAAGGAGGGAGAGGAGGAGAAAACCAAGTCGTACACGGCACTCATCTGGACCCAGAAACCCATTCAGAGTGAAGACATCGCCTTCATCGATGACATCAAGGTCACTGCAACACACACACACACACACACACACACACACACACACGTCCTCACCACGTCATATCAGTTTGTCATATCAGTTTGTCATATCAGTTTGTCTGTATAGCCAAGAGATATTTAAAGATATTTAAAAGATATGGAGTTGTGTGATTTGTGACTCCAGTTGTACATTAAGTTTGGAAACTCTTATTGACCAGATGAAGATTAAAATCTAAAATAAACAGTCTGGCTGTTGCTGTCCATCCCATCAGGATCTGACTCTGGACCAGAAGACCCCTCTGAGGGTTTTGCACCGACGGGCGCTGGCCGTCCGTCAGCGAGTCGTCCACAGTATGAACACCCGCTTCCTGGACTCTCATCACTTCTACCTGGGGCTGAAGACACAGGCCGGGACGTATCCTCACATGTATTAGTGCATAATGCACTTTTTCCATTTTGCACAATGAGTACTTTTACTGTTTATACTTTAAGTATATTGAGCTGTTAATACTTCTGTACTTTTACTTAACTTTTGCAATTTTGAATTCAGGACTTTTACTTGTAAGGGCGTATTTTTAGACTATGGTATTTCTACTTTTTCTTAAGTACAGGATCTGAATACTTCTTCCACCACTGACCGCTGTAACAACATTTCAGTTCATCTCAGACTCAGCTCGGCTCAATCAGTGTTGGAAAGTAACTAAGTACATTTACTCAAGTACTATACTTAAGTGCAAATTTGAGGTACTTGTACATTACTTGAACCCTTTGTTCACAAAGTGCTCCTGAACGTCAGCCAACAGTTACATCAAAGAGTTCGTCCACGGAGACTTTGGTCGCACCAAACCCAACATGTGTCTGCTGCTGAAGACCGATACGGACATCCTGGAGCTCGACGTGGAGGTGAGATGAGACAATAAAAACACAATCTGAGAATATCATCCATTCAGATGACAAACACATGAAAGAACTGCAGCAGAATGTCTCTTTATATTTTTAGAGGTATATTCATCTGAATAAATCTTTATTATTATTATTATGTTCCTCAGATCTTTAAACAATTAACAAACATTTAAATGTGCTCTTTGTGGATCCCTACCTGTAGATGTTGAATGTCAGCCGTCTGTCTGTGTGTTTCCTCTCTCAGTCTGTGGACGTGGACTGGCCTCCGTCCATCCCAGAGTGAACGCTGCCTCGCCTCGCTGCCGCCGGCCTCGTCCTGTTTCTGAGCAGTGAGACCGAACTGGTTCTGTTAGCGGCAGGTGTGGATCCTGTTTGGGAGCGCTACACCAAACTATGGACCAGGTTCAGAGCGTCTGAGACTGAAAACATGACGGTGTGGAGGAAACCTCCAATCACACAGTCCTGCTGGCTGCTTTGTGAGGCGTGGTCTATTAATGTTTTGGTCCTCTCTGATCAAAACTTAGGTGACTGTATCTTCAGTTGTATCACAGAGAAAATGTTCAGTAACACTTTCTAGTGGTCTTATTCTGTTAGTTATATCTGTAACAAGTTTATTCTATAGCCATGATAGCAGCCTTGTAAACCTGCATTACTCATTACATGCCAGATTTTTATTTTAGTTTTGATCTTATGGCGTCGTCTCCAGTTTGTCCTGGTGGAGGCACCAGAGGGAAGTTCATAAATCAAAAGGGTTTATTCTCTATACGGTGGTCTTATTAAGACATCTCAGACTCAGCTTCAGCTGGACTTTTATCAGCTTCAGCTGAGTTTAATTTCGCTTCATTGGAGATCAGCCAATTAGACTGTTATCAGGTGGTTATCAGCCACATAGATGTGAGTCAGAAGGGCCCTGCTACACCCAATATTAGGTTTTATCATCTATTCACATGGACCAATGTTTTCCTTGAAGCCCCCCTACTTGTTTTCAAGAAAAGCTGAGCCTCCCGACGTCATCATCCTAAAAAAATTACAAATCCTTGAACTGAATCTTCAGTTTGAATAAAGTGATTCAATTTATTAAATTAGTTAGTCTTTTTTTTAATTAAATACATTTTCTTTAATGAATAAAACTCGTTAGTTTCGTCAACATAAATAAAGTGATGACGTCTTGACGGATTTGCCAAGCGAATGCAGATACATAATATGATCTTTTTTTTATAATGACTTAATTAACTTACTATAATAGCATTAGAGCTGAAATAGATTTCTTTGTTATTTTGGTTGAATAAATGTAATTTATGGTGTTTTTAGATTGCTGTTAGAACACCCCGTTACTACAGGTGTGGGCCTCCCTTTGCGTGCGTCAAGCGGGAGAGCAAATAGCTTTTTGACCGCAGTGAAAATGTTGTTTTTGAAAGGCTAAACGGCAACAAATATGGATTGAAGCTGAATATTTTGTTAGGTTTAGGTTTAAAAAAACATATTTGAAATAGTTTTATATATATTTTACTAATTTTGACAACCTCAGAGCAGACAAATCCTGGTGCACCAGGTTGGGAACCATTGGCATAGACGATCACCGAAAGAAGGTATAAAAGAACACGACGGCGACCTCTAGTGACCGTAGTAATTAGTAATTAGTAATTAGTAATTAGTAATTATGACAGGAGCAGAAGTGGAAGTCAGGTGCTGTAGTATAGACAGCGTGACACATGGTTTTCACCCTTTGTGTTCACAAGCGTTAAGTTTCGCTTCCACGTTTGAAACATAGTTATTTTAAGCATTTTTCCCCTAAACCTTGTTCAATACAAATGTTTCATTCAGTGTGACAAGGTGTTAGAACGTGTTTTAAGTTCACTTTCACTTTTACAACGTACTAGGTGTAGCAGGCCCCTACTGACCCACATCTATGAGGCTTATAGTGACTGATAACGCCTATTTAATGGCCTGATAACAGTCGAGTCGGTTCTCAGCACTCATGCTACTGAATCACAGAGTATCGTTCCTTATGCACACCTTAGGGGGGAAATCTAAATTATTTTTTTTAACTGTTATCTCGCAGCAGGTTGTATCTTTAACGGTATTTTCGTTATCTCAGTGGCTTATGATATCTGAATTAGAACGATAAAATATATATTTGGCGAAACCAACGTTTTTCAACAACCTACTTCAAGATAAAATATAAAAGATGTCCAGGGACCCCAGCAAAAAGAGGAATTATTTATTTTCACTAGAATTCAATCATGAGTATTTTGGTTCTTACACGTTCTGTAATAAAACATCTAAAAGCAAAAATCCTATCAGATGGGGACCCTGGGACAAAATTACTTATTTATACTTGGGACTTATCAAATGGGGGTCTGTTGTCTAATTTATGTCAGTTAAGGAGTCCTTGACATGAAAAGATTTGGGAACCACTGAGTTAATCAACAAGATAACAACTAGCATGGTGGCTAGTTGTTATCTTGGTGGCACCAGAGGAAAGGTTTCATTACCTAAATCAAAATCTCTGCACGGTGATCATTTCCTGATCTCACAGGTGTCTGCCCGATATTGTAAAATATTTGGCCAGGTTGAAGCCAGCGTTTAAATCTGATATTTCTACAACTTACTTCAAGATAAAAAATAAAAAATAACGTTTAGATTTTTCACTTTCAGTTTGTGTGAGTGCTGTGGTCACAAATGGGGTTAGTCAGTCAGTCAACAAGATAACAACTAGCATGTTAACATTAGTGTTGTCAAAGTTACATTATTGTTGCATGGTGGAAAACCATTTAGATCAAGCTGTGCTGTTTTCTGTATTCACATGCAACAATGAAGCAACTGATAAAGCAGACATGATGTTCACTGTTATCTACTGCAACTCAACCTCATGTTTCAAGTGTCTGCAAATTATTTTATAGCAAAATGAACCTGGAAAATATTAACATCACATTAGAAAATCTAATTCTCTGTGGTATGTGTGGAGTATTGAACCACAATACATTTTTCAAACTAGAGCTGCAATCGATTAGTGGCCAACTATAAAATGAATCGCTAACTATTTTGATAATCGATTAATCATTTTGAGTATTTTTTTAATAAAAAAAATTATCTGATTCCAGCTTCTTAAATGTGAATATTTTCTGGTTTCTTTACTCCTCTGTGACAGTAAACTGAATATCTTTGAGTTGTGGACAACACAAGACATTTGAGGACTTCATCTTGGGCTTTGGGAAACACTGATCGACATCTTTCACCATTTTCTGATATTTTATAGACCAAACAACTAATCGATTAATCGAGAAAATTAGCGACAAATTAATCGACAACGAAAATAATTGTTAGTTGCAGCCCAAGTACATACAAGCCAAAATGTGTCCGTTTCAAAGTGTACCGAAAACTGTCAAATACTGGTGGATGTTGGCATTAAATCTGGACAGATTATTAATCTTTTTGATATTCTTTGGTCAAAGAATTCCTGATTTAAATTAAAATGTTGCCAGATTTAGACTTTTTTTTATGTAGGCAAAGTTCCTGTAAGGTTGATTGTGATTAGAAAGCATTTATTTGAGAAATTCTTGTGTTCAATAAAAAAACATGGTCAGCTTCCTCAAAGTAAGGTGTTAAAAAAGTATATTTTGGTGTCTAAACTCAGGTATCATATTGATGCTAGCCCCAGTGGTATGCTTTGGAAAATGTTCCGATCTAATGTGAAGTGCATGCAGCTTGTTTAACGGTAAAAACTAATTTTTGTTCTGTTGGACACAAAGTTGAGGAGTCATGAATTTCAGTATTTTTTGTTTTTCTTGAATCTGCTGTGACTTAAGTTTCTTTAAAAAGGACCTATTATGCTTTTGTGCCTCTTCTCTTCCCTTTAGTGTGTTATATAGTTTTTTGTGCATGTAAAAGGTCAGCAAAGTTACAAAGTCCAGGTCAAAGGGAGTTACTCTCCCCCACAGAAACACTGCTCCTGAAGTGCCTGAAACGCCTTGATTTGAAGTCCCGCCTTTTCTTCTGTAATGTGGTGATGTCACCAAGTAACATATTTGCATAATACCTGCCTAGCGGCTAGTTTTGCACGCCTGCAAACGAAGCTAGTTAGAGTGGAGCTGGAGTTTGGTTCGGTTGACCAATCACAACAGTGTGGGCCAGCTGACCAATCAGAGCAGAAACAGAGCGTTTCAGACAGAAGGTGAGAAGAGGTGCTGCAGCACAGCCGGTATGAGAAAAATACAGCGTTTTTTTCAACATTAAAGCATGTAAACATGTTCTAGTAGAAACCCAAAATACAAGTATGCGCCTGAAAATGAACATTAAAGATAGGGTTGACGATGTTCAAAAGCTAGCATAATTTGAAAGTAGCATCGCCTAGGGAGCATCCGTCTAAACCCATCCCTCCTTCCATGGCAACGCCCCCTACACACATGCACGAGCACCGCCGCATCGTAACTACTTCACAGACACAGAGCGGAGAGAGGACCTCAACTCAACAATGCTACCTCATGACAAGTAACCGCGGCAGTGCTACTTTGGGCTGAGATTTCTCTTCCATTTTCCAGGAAACGTGCGGCGGCGACGCACTTTGAGTTCAGGCTGGTGCAGGCCAAGGGTAGAGTAAGAGCAGGGAGGCAGGGAGGCATCTGATTGGTTCTTTCCAAGCGGACTGCGAGGCAGTGATTGGTAGACGTTTTTACAGGAATACAGCAGCTACAGATGACGGCTCTTTTCCGGTCCTTTTTCAGAGCTCATAAGTAATGGATCGCTGTCGGGATGTAAAGACCATTTCAACCAATATAACAAATAGTGTGTACTGGATAACATCGTCAACCCTGCCTTTAAAGGTCCTCTTTAAATAAACCATGAGGTTAATTTTCCCTCTGAAGGGCAGACATTTTTTTTATACAGCTGAAATAAAAGAGTCTCGACAGCAGAAACCCTGAAATGTATTTCTTTTAATTTAATTCAAAATAAATACTACCACGGCAACGCAAGTCCACTACTGGGTTCTTGCCCTAATGTTTTGGTAAGAAAACAAACAAGCAAACGATCCAAAAAAAAAAAAAGAACAAAAAGAGACTTCAGTTAATGCATCCATCATCATCATCATCATCATCATCATCATCATCATCATCATCATCATCATCATCATCATCATCATCATCCTTCAGCGACTTTCAAGAGGTGCCTTTTTTAACGACATACAAGGTAACACTGCCTAGAATGACAAACATAAATAAAACAAATACTATGGTACAAAAGGGGAAGGGGAGGAGGAGCAAGGGATGATGGGATTGGAACAACCTGATGAAACCAGCACTGCAAAAAAAAAAAAAAAACAGTCATCCATGGTCCCACTTTTTGTATTTTTTTTCTTTTTAAAGAGGCTGAAGGGAAACGGAAACAACAGTGCAGACTCCACAGTTACAGTCATGTCCTCTCACAGAAAGTCAGGAGTCGATCATTTTCGGGGACCACGGCGACCTCAAGGAAGGCGGGGGAGGGGTGGGGTTTGTCTCCATGGAAACATCCTCCGTGGACGATAAGTCGAGTCGGTGCATCAACCCGAAAAAAAAAAATCAATGGAAGAGTCCAGTCTTTGACACTGTCTATTTTTTTCATTCTTTTTAAAATTTTCTTCTTAAATGCAGTTTTTGAGTCGTTTGTTGTATTTTTTCGGTCAGCAAGCTTGAAGTACAGTCACACAGAAAAAAATGTTTATGTCTCGTCTGTCAAGATGCCACGAAAGACCCAGAACAAAAAAACAAAAAAAAGGCATTGCATATTTACATCAAGAAGTTTGGGGCGACTCGACTTTTTTCTGGCAGTCCTCACAGTCTTCATACATGAGTGTCTCACGGCTCAGTTTTCTCGTGATCTGTGACATGATTAGTGATTTATTGATACCCTCAGTTCAGGTTTAAAACGTGTGTGTAAATAAATGTATCTCATAATACTGACAGGACAGAAAACCTGCGTCTGGAGCTGGAAGCCTCATTTCTGTTAGTGTTCGTGTGATAAATTAAATTTTCTTCACTCTGATCTATCGTCTAAAAACAGTCTTTGTGTATTTGTGTGTGAATATGAATGGAAACCGTGTGTGCTGTCAGGGTTCCCACACAGTTCCTAAAACAGAATTCACGTTTTTACTCGCTGTTCGATATGTTTCACAGTCCTATTTCTCTCATCACTTGTACGCATGAACTTTAAGAAAACAATGATTTTCCAAAAATCTTCAGCAATTGCAAACAGCTTTTGAGAGCTGGAAATCCCCACATTCTTCCTCTGAACCTTTCCGGATGTGTGCAGGAACCCTGAATGCGTGTTAATTGAGAAAAGTGGGCAGTGTTCTCCAGAAACAAATTTAATTTGACGTGTTTTTTTAACAGGTGAAATGGTCGATACACAACCAAAAAGAGACGTCACATTTAGTTTTGATCTACGCAGTAGTAGAGTTAAAAGTGTTGGGATGTTTGAATCTTTTGTTGATTCAGTACCTGATGAGTCAGTTCTCTGAATGAATCAAAGGATTTTCAGCTTCTTTCTCAGACCACTAGAGGGCAGGACTCACTAAGTTAATACTGCGTGGACATACAGTATTTCTAGATAGTTGTAGTTGTACATGCTCCTCGTGTTAGTGTGGGTTTTCTCCGGCTTCCATCCACAGTCCAAAGACATGCAGGTTAATTGTTGACTCTAAATTGCCCGTAGGTGTGAATGTGAGCGTGAATGGCTCTCTGTCTCTATGTGTCAGCCCTGCGATAGTCTGGCGACCCGTCCAGGGTGTACCCCGCCTTCAGCCAGTGTCAGCTGGGATCAGCTCCACCCCCCCACGACCCTGAATAGGATAAGCGGTTACAGATAATGGATGGATGGATGGATGTAGTAGTAAATGTACAGTATCTGGTATATCCAGGCTGGATGTACTGCAGCCAGGGATCGTAATCCAACAGGAATGAAGTTATTTTCATCCAAAATGCAGCAATACTGTGTAACAGGACCCTCGCTGACCCTGATTAGACTAAACCCGGCCCCATTGGGGTCCTGGGTCGGGCCTACGATACCAGGAACCAAAGTGGAGCCGTAAAGACCTCTACACGGGTCTATCCTTGTCGTATTTGGTGTATTCTACTTCTTGTATATCTAGTTTTTTCTTCACAATGTTTTTCTATTACTGCTATTATAGCTTTTAATTCTATTTCATTACATTTTTATCATTTTATTGTCTCGCGTGCATTGGTCGCAAAGCATCAAATTGTTAATTTGCTGACTCGTTTTGTATGTTCTGTTGTTTTCACGGTCCACACTTGTTCTTTCTTATTTTCGGCTTGTCAGTCACCTCTGAAGAGCTGCACTAAACTGTATGAAAGGTGCTATACAAATAAAGTTTGATTAATCGATTGATTGATATTGTATTGACGGTTTCATTTTGGTTTACTTTAGTATTCGAATGAGTTGGACGCATACACCCCAGGAGTGGGGGGGGCCAGGGGGGGCTGCGGCCCGGGTAACTTTTGGAGTCAGATATAATATTTTTATGAATAAATGCCTGAATTGTATCCATGTTTTTTCTCAAAATTTGTACTTTAAATGAGCCAAATGATATTGGTCACCATCACCCACTCCCACTGAATGCTGCATGCTATTTGACATTTAATTATCACGTGCATTGTTTATCAATAACGTCCGCCACCGGACCCCGGATAAGCGGTTGAAGATGAGTGAGAGTCCGACAACACGTCACTAAGTTCAGTTTCTTAGCCTGCTGGCTGTTCATGGTTGTAAAGACAGAGATAGAGAGACAGAGAGACAGAGACAGAAAGACAGAGAGAGAGACAGAGAGAGAGACAGAGAGAGAGTGCGAGAGAGAGAGAGAGAGAGAGAGAGAGAGAGAGAGAGAGAGACAGAGAGAGAGAGAGAGAGCGAGAGAGAGAGAGAGAGACGCAAGCAGCTGTTTCTACGCGCCTCTTGCTGATTTTGACAGAGAATCGTTCATAAGTTAAAAAAATATTCTTCCTTATTTCTTATTAATAAATGTATTCTTTGATTTTGAGATGGCAACAGTGCTGACAGAGCTTACAGTGTTAACCTGGGGGTGGAGCGGGTACTGGAGGGCGTTACCAATGGTAACCGCTGCATGAGGGCAGTGCAGAGCGGCAGCTGTGAGCTAGCCAGTGAGGCAACAAAGCAGGCTCGCGCGGCCTGCCCGGCGATGTCATCAAAGTGAGGAGAAGCTCTGATTACAACACACACCTCTGTGTGTGTTGTAGAAACCTCTCCAGACTTCATTCTCTGCTCAGGTAGACATTACTCCTCTATATCTTTACATAGCAAATAGTTGTTTGATGCTATATTAATGCTCTGGATATTGTATAGGTAACCTTTGACAGCCCCCTCAGTCACTTAATCCTGGCGCCAGGCCTGGGTGTCGGACTAAATAAGTGTTCTGTTAAGTTACTCAATACTCATACATAAGCCTATGTCTGTTTCAATAATCAGTAATCAGCTTTAGAGGAGTTGGTAAATGTATTTTTTTTTAAACTTTGGACAGAGCCAGGCTAGCCGTTTACCCCCGCTGTCAGTTTTTCTGCTATGCTAAGCTAAGCTAATCACCTCCAGACTCCAGCACCGTTCAGACATGACAGAGGTATCAAACTTGTCATCTCACTCTTGACAAGAAAGCAAATAAACCTATTTCCCAAAATATCGCTTCTAAAAACGCGTGGAAGGGTTGCTCCGGAGGCTGCGCTACTGCCGTTACTAAGCAACCAAAACCTGCGCGTTGCAATGACGATGATGAAGTTGTGGTAATTTAGCAGGAACAGCCTCACTGACTAAACTAAACTGTCAAAACAGAGATAAATGGATTTGCACCGTAAATCCCTCACAGTAGCTTTACTGCACGATTTCTCTGTGTCAGTCTGGCCGACCTTTCAACCGGATATTGTGACGTCCTTGGACAGAAAGGGTTAAGCAAGTAAAATAGTGCGTGGGACAGTTATAAAGCTCTGGATAGCCCCGCACTAAAATGATTAACTTCTCCTCCATATATTTACCGTAGACTGATATTTACGGAAGAAAGAAAAGATATCTGCTGGCTATGATTGGTTGTTCCTTGTCACATGACATGCGGCGTTCCAAAAGTTTAACCGTTTTTATTTTGGGGGCGCAGCCGTCGCGGCCCGAAAAATAGGCGCTCAGCAACGCTTGCGCACCGCGACGCCGTCGCCTCCGAGCGACGCTCGTGCGCCTGCCGCTATGGATGGATGGATTTGAGCGTGCAAAAGACACGGTGTACTGTAGGTGCTACATACAAGCATTTGTATTGCCTCCGCACGGCTCTCAACATGGCGACGGCTGACTAAGTTAGTATGATAACATGTAGACTGTCTCACTCAGTAGCAGCTGAGAGCTTTTAGGAAAAAATCCTAACAAGCTCTCTAAGTGTCCAGAAATATCACGTAAACTATCGGTCTGTTCAACGCACGAAAAGAGTTTTCAGAAGGAACGGCTGCAAATATGCAACAGGAAAACGGAGGGTTAATACTTTTTGTTTACTTTTTCCCTACACTGAAACTTACAGTAAATGCCCGTCGCAGACTCCAGCTTCACCTGACATGAGCTGTTAAACACACACCTGTAGTTGCAGTGAGTATTCTGATATTCTGGTTATTTCAGAAAACATCAAATTCGATTGTGTCTGGAGAAAACTGTCGACTTCAGTCTGATCTCACAGCTGTTTCCTGTTTCTGAGTGTAAATACATATATATATATATGTGTGTGTGTGTGTGTGTGTGTTGCTATGACAGCATAAAGTTGACCCCCATGTCCCACATACATACAGTACATACATACATTAAGCCACATTTCCCTGTGTAAACACCCATTCCACTAGTCCTACAGCTACGATGAGGAAACAAAAAGCGGAGGTGAAGAAGAGGAGGAAGAGGAGGAGGAGAAGCGGTGAGAAAGCAGAGAAAGGCCTCGTTCCCCTGCCGGCTGTGGAAAGCTGGAGCGGTTAGCTGAGTTTGAACGCGGTTGTGCTCTGTGGCGCCTGAGTGAACTGTGCAGTTTCTGGCAGTTTAGTGTTTCCTGTTTCAAAATAAAAGTTGAAAGTAAAGCGCAAGAAAAAAAAAAACCTTGGGCTGAAAAGAGCAAAGTAGTAACACTGCAACGATGAAAGGAATGATACAGACTCGTCCATTCTCATCCTTCTCTTGTTTTTTTTTGTGTGTTTTTTGTTT
This sequence comes from Sebastolobus alascanus, assembly GCA_916701645.2. Lineage (NCBI taxonomy): Eukaryota > Metazoa > Chordata > Actinopteri > Perciformes > Sebastidae > Sebastolobus > Sebastolobus alascanus. The sequence continues at coordinate 9,187,149 of CAKAOJ020000032.1, forward strand.
ACCTGTAGACAGTGACTTTCATTGCCATGGGACTGGGGGGATGTGCGCTGCCATGGCAAATGTATGAGAAAGAAAATATTTTTTTTTGTAGTTTTTTTTGAGTGAACCACGAGCCATGCACTTATTCTCAACTAAGAATGACCCCTCACAACCCCGAAACCCGCCCGCCCTCTTCCCCAAAAAAACGAAACACCCTGTCGGTATGATACGAAACATCTGCACACGTAAGGCAACATTTTTGGTTTTTTGTTCCCTAAAACGGCTCTTCCAAACCAAGTGCAAAAAGTCAAAAGAAGAAGAAAAAAAAAGGGCAGAAACCACAAACAAACAAAAAAAAAAGAAGATGAACGCAACCCGGGTCGACAACTTAATACTGACGGAGAGAAAAAATAAATAACAAAAACATTGCCTTCTGCAGTAAATAGCGCTGAAAATGTAGGAGACTTATTTTTTAGTGTGGGGAGACCGGCTGGAGTCTATCCCACTGTGCAAAAACCTCTTTTAAAGTCCCTAAAAAGACTTCTCCCCGTCTGTGAGGAGGCAGAGAAGGAGAAAAAGAGGGGAGACTGGTATTTTTTTTTTTCCTAAAATGGCTACGTGTTTTCCTCAAAATGGCCACGAATGGGGACGATACTGGCTGGTTGGGCCGGAGCGCTCACTCCCGCCCGCTGGCTGAGTAGGAGAACTGTGGGAAATGAGGCCTTCGCTCGTTGTCCGCCGCGTCCATCCCGTCCTCGTCATCTGCAGAGAGACAGAGACGCATTAGAGGAAAACATACTGTCTCTATGTGGGTATGTACTTCGCATATCTTGAGAACCACTAATACGATCTACATCACACTTGACGGGTGTATTGCTGGGAACCCAAAGACGTGCAGAGCATGTCGTGCAGAGCATGTCGTCCACAGCGGACAGCCCACGGCTCATTGACTGCAGTTCACTTTTGGTGCTTATATGCTGGATATACTAACGTTACAGCCGAACTCTTCTTCACTTCCCTGGAGTCAATGAGCGATGAAGCAGCACTTCATTGCAATCGCTCCAAACTGGCACTGCACTAGAGTTTTTATAAAGCATGCTTTAAGTAAGGCCGAGTGTCCATATAGCATTTTTTTTCTGGAAGAAAAGAGCTGGCAGAGCCCTTCATCCACAATGACGACACCAGTGCCTTTCTGAAAAGCTCAGAAATTTTCAACTAGAAGCGCTCGGAGCGGCCCCACAAAAAAGTCAGAGCACTCTGAAATTCTTAGAAATTCTCTGATATTATTAGAAAACATTTTGCACATAATTAAAAGATGAAGCTTTTTTTTGTCATGGCAAAAAAATGTAAACTGAAACATTGTTTTTGGTAAAACACTTAAAAGCTGCTTTGGTTTCTGAAAACCTTAACATATTTTGATATAAAACATCAGCCCCATCAAGCCACAACTAATGAAATGTTTTAAAGTCGAGATGAAATGAAAAATGCCTTTTTAACCCTTTTAGATTCACTGCCCGGTCTTATTGTGCACCTATTTAACAATACCTGTATATGCAAAATAAAATTACAAAAAATATATTTCTTTGTATTTTAATATCAAAATCCATTCATCTTTTCTTCCTGTAAAACAAAATATGATGTGTGCTTACATAAGCTAGTACCAACCAATAATATCATGACATCCATCAATCAATCAATCTGCAACTTTTAGCGACAAGGGAGGCTCCGTATCGCGCTACAAGGGAGGCTCCGTATCGCGCTACATTTTAAGCCCGCCCACTTTTTAGCGATCCAATCAAATGCAAAGGATTTGATTTAACTCTCTCTTGTAACTGTACACCGCTCAAATATTCCATTTCACTGGGGAATACTAAAGACTTGTTTCACTGGGACTTTAAGGGGTCCACCACTGATTAAAACGGAACTCTAGTACTGCACTTCCATGAGGTTGAGGGAATTACATATATTGACTTTTTAAATATGACTCAAGCTGAGAAAAATGATATGGTTATTTTTCCCACACTTGAATCTCAGAGCCACAGAGGACATCATACAGGTGTTTCCACAGACAGAGTGGTGCTGCTAACCATGACGAATAAATTAAAATTAAAATAAATTGAGTGAAATCCATTCCCCTTTAAGCCAAGAGGAGGCAGATTCACTAAAGAAGTTAAATACCCAGCCTCCTCCACACTAGCGGTAAACAAACACAGATCATGGTGTGTAACGGGAAACCAGCAGCAGCGGCCTGATGGATGTGATCAGTCAGCCTGGTGTTGGTGAAATACGTGCTTACATTTTTCCGGCGGAGTGATGGTGATGGTCTGTGCTGTGAACTCCTCGTCGAAGTAGCGTGTGTCCGTCTCTGAGCTGACCTGGGGCTGGAAAGGTGGGACCAGCTGGAACAAGACAGGAAGTAGAAGGTGATAGCGTCAGTGACGTGATGTGTGATTGCTGAGTTGGTTGTGTGAGGGTTAAAAAATACTGAGCGTAGTCGATATATTCACTGAGATTCACTCTCGTTTTGGAACGAACTTTGTCCGCATGCGTTTCAGCTCGCTATATTATCGCTATAAACGTCACGAACACAGCAAAATAAGAACATCGAGTTCAGTAGACTGCAGGGTCTCTGCAGATAGAGACATCACCTCACACTTCTATTGCGTCATTAGTGATGATCGAGAAGGATTATTTTTGTACGAGCCTTGTCTCTCTCGGGATTGTGACGCTTTTATAATATATTAAGAAAATGATTTATGTGTACATGTGATAAACATTAAGTTCATTATTTAGGTTACAGAACGGAGTAGGACCTTATAAATGCTTACTTCTACTACTCCTTTTCGAACATATAATATTTATTTAATTATAATTTGCTGTATGTTTACTGGTCATTTTACTGGTTATTCTTGTGTTGTTTTCATGTTCAAAATAAAATCGATTCACCTATTTGAGTCTATACATTGTTTTTTTAGGAAAATCCTACTCATTGTGTCTTTAAGTAAGATTTTAAGGTACTTGTACTTTACTTCAGTATTTCTATTTTATGCCACTTTATACTTCTACTCCACTACATCTCAGAGGGAAATATTGTGCTTTTAACTCCACTACATTTATTTGATAACTTTAGTTACTTTGCGGATTCAGATAAATAATACAAAATATAATTAACAAATGAATTATAGATTAAACTACCCAGCAGAATATACATTTGTTAAAATGAGTTTCACATTTACCAGCTGCAACTTTAAAGATGGGGTCTGCGATTTATCCAGTATACACTTTTTGTTATATTGGTTGAAATGGTCTTTACACCCCGACAGCAATCCGTTTCTTATGAGCACTGAAAAAAGACCGGAAAAGATCCGTCATCTGTAGCTGCTGTAATCCTGTAAAAACGTCTACCAGTCAGTAAAAATGGTCCCGGTTGTAAGGAACCAATCAGAAGCCTCCCTGCCTCCCTGCTCGTACTCTAGCCTCAGCGTGCACCAGCGTGAACTCAAAGCGCGTGTCCGCCGCACGTTCACTGGAGAGAGGAAGAGAAAACTCAGCTCTTAAAACACCGGACAACTACAACGAACTCGTACCACTATTACCATATTATCGAAAAATACAACTTTGATTTAGTTGTTTATGTTCCGTTAGTTCACTTTATAAAATACTGCAGATTTAAACTATTTATTCTAACAGCTCAAAGTGAAGTCAGACAAACAGGATTATCAACGAGGGGAGACGGCGGATAGAAAACATTGCCGAACAAAATTTACGTTACTCAAACTGCTTTTTCAGTTACAGAAACAAACGAGTGGACTGATCTCCCTCCAGATATTAGAGTAATGTTAAAAAGGGTCGTGTTGTCTCAGCAGGTATCTCTCTCTTTCCCTCCCCTCTCTGCTGCTCTGTGGCCGGCTCTCCAGCGAGCTGCTGCCCCCCCCCCTCCCCTCTCCGTCAACCAGGAAATAAAAGCCCCTCGTCTACGAGACCGGTCTTTTGAGAGAGCTCCAGCTCATAGCGGGGTCTGTGTGAGTGAATGCCCGGGTGGAGAGGTGGCGATCCCGGCAGGAGCTAGCTAGCTGTGCCGGCAGTTTGTGGAGCTTCTAAACTCCGACAACAGTTGAGAAAATGTTTGATTCGCCATCTAACATCGTAAAACTGTCAATATTCTAAATCTACACCGTTGATTTCTCGCCTCAACATTTTTCAGAAGTGAATTTAGTGATGAAATAGCTACGAAAAATGTGAAGTAGTTAAGATGCGGCGGTGCTCGTGCATGTGTGTGGGGGGCGTTGCCTTATAAGGAGTTTCGAGGGGAGGGGGGGGTTTAGACGGAGCTCCTGAGGCGATGCGACTTTCAAATTATGCTAGTTTTCCAAGATCGCAGACCCCAGCTTTAAAGTGATGACCACATTAATGCATCAATAATTATAATCCAGTAATATAGTAATATACATTATTCTGAAATGGGCCATTCTGCATAATGATTACTTTTACTTTTGGTACTTTAAGTATATTTTGATGCTAATATTTTTTGCTTGAGTAAAATTCTGAATACAGGAATTTTACTTTTCTACACTGTGGTATTGCTACACAGTACATATTACCAGTGACAAGTCATATATTGGAGCTTTAACTGGGAGTTTCCCAGTCATAGTCATGACTTAAAAGAAAAATTACTAAATGAAAACCAAACCATATGTAACTCAAACAGGTGCAATTTGTAAGAAATCTGGGTAAAAGCCAGTACCTGAATTGGACCAAAAAATGTGCCAGTACCCTAATTCTGCAGTTGCATGACATGTTCATTGCATGCGTCTTGGATATATTTATATTTATACATATATCTTGGTAATATATCCCAATTCAAATGTATTTTGTATGCATTTCATTACATATATTAGGCCTACATACGACATACATTTCCACAGTTTGTACTTTGGTTAATAAAAACTTTTTATTTAGCTATTGATATAAATCAAATTGTACACAAATGTAATATTGCATATACGCTACAATAAAAAAAAAATTAGATAATGAGAAGGAATACCAGAGGTATTTTCAGTGCTGTTTTCTCAGCATTAAGCTAGCTATGTGTTTACATAGCAACACAGTTACCTGGGTGTTTAGGGGTGCGCGCCTAGACTCACCAGGAGGTGGCGATATGCGATAAGAAGTAAGGGTACTCAGGCACTGGTTAAAGCAGTGAATGATGACACATTGCTGAGAAGGTCTAAGGTCTTTAGCAGTCAAGTTAAAAAGAAAAAGAAGGTGTGTGTTACAAGGACCTGATGTTGTTTGGACTGCTTTATGTTGTTGAAATGAGAAAGAGATGAGGTAATCTTTTTGTTTCTGTTCTATTTTGAACTATATACATCCCAGCCAGGCTTCTTTTGAAAAATTAGGTAACCCTGATACCAGAATATCTCAGGTACGCTGTTTGAATAAATTACCACTGAAGATCGGATGACGTCTCGGCAGCTAAATCCTGCTCTCACCTTCTTGTCATATACGTCCTGCCAGTCGACTGTGTTAAAGAAACTGTGTCGCATGATCTCCTTAGCGTCATCCGGTCCGCCGCCCAGCCTGTCAGAGAAGAGAAGAAGAAGAAGAAGACGTCGAAGTCAGACATCAAAACGCTGCTCTTACAAAGTCTCCATCAATGGAACCAGAATATCCACCTGCTACGGATCCTAAAATAACTCTCCGGGGTGAACGAGTTCTTTCTGTGAAGCTGCAGCAGCCTCTTTTCACCAGCTTCTTCATTAGAGACAGAAAACGCCTCCGGGACAATCAGAGTGGGAAATTAACAGCAGCCACCAGCCAGGTTTGTCCAACAGCACTTTTGCTGAATAACAATTCAAAAAAATCACAAGGAGGTTTTGTCTTCTTCTTAACGTCGAGATGGCGGATTAAATAGTGAAATGAACAGGTACAATTTTTTATTATCTCCTCTCCTGTGAATAACAAACAGGATCCTGAGAGGTCGATAGACCATAATGGGTAGTGGATTCCCTAAACTTCCTTTTACAGCTAAACTTTTAATTGATGACCATATCTGTTCATATCTGTGTATGAGTACATGTATCTAAATGTACGTCTTACTAAAAGACTATTTCATTTGAGCAGGATGAATTATATATCCCATCAGGCGTGGGAACAACTCGGGATCCCCTAGGAGCTAGACTAGGTAGCTGACAGGAACAGATTACTTCGCCTGCTGCCACCCAGAGCCCAGTGAACGGTGGAAAGATGACGGATGTAACTGGTCTTTCATAGACATTAAATCTTTGATAGTTTGGGTAAAGTGCAGAAAGTAGACAGATGCTAGAACATACAAATACATTTTCTAACCTGATAATCCTCTCGCATATTTCTGCCAAATTTGTTTCTCTCTCACAAATTCCAACTTTGTTTGTTGCCTTTATTAGAAAATTGACAATAAAGATTGTTTTTACACCGCTAATTTCTTTAACGCATTAATGCAATCGATCTTTGCACTTACAGGTTGTAGCGGGCTCAGTTTTAAAGCTAGAGTGAAGATACTGGCATCATATGAAACTATAAAACCTGAGGTATCTATTGGTACCAACCATGTCATACTAGCTTTATGTGACGGAGGCTAAATAACGCTCCAAACATACGATAAGTTATTGTACAGTTTATCAGTTGTTCTGTACTGTTATTGTTATGCATTAAATATAATATGAAATATCCACAAGGGGGTCGTCAGTTTACTCAATGATTGTTGGGACATGCATTGCTACATTTATTGGCTATGTGCGTCCTCGTGCACAAGATACAAACAAAATGGGGACACGCTTTAAAACAGTACTTCGTAGTGCTGCTAGCGGTCAAAAACTGTACAAACTAAGCCTCTCGTCAATGTCAGAAAGCCACTGAATGAACCTCAGAGGGGTCAGCGTGTTTACTGGTCAAAGCTTAGCGAAGTTTGAAGGGTAAACAGGTGGCTCGGGAGTTCTGGCCATGTTCGTGGGTGGGAAGCCAGTTCCCGGCAGGAGCTAGCTAGCTGTGCCGGCAGTTTGTGGAGCTTCTAAACTCCGACAACAGTTGAGAAAATGTTTGATTCGCCATCTAACATCGTAAAACTGTCAATATTCTAAATCTACACCGTTGATTTCTCGCCTCAACATTTTTCAGAAGTGAATTTAGTGATGAAATAGCTACGAAAAATGTGAAGTAGTTAAGATGCGGCGGTGCTCGTGCATGTGTGTGGGGGGCGTTGCCTTATAAGGAGTTTCGAGGGGAGGGGGGGGTTTAGACGGAGCTCCTGAGGCGATGCGACTTTCAAATTATGCTAGTTTTCCAAGATCGCAGACCCCAGCTTTAAAGTGATGACCACATTAATGCATCAATAATTATAATCCAGTAATAGAATATATATTATTCTGAAATGAGCCATTCTGCATAATGATTACTTTTACTTTTGGTACTTTAAGTATATTTTGATGCTAATATTTTTTGCTTGAGTAAAATTCTGAATACAGGAATTTTACTTTTCTACACTGTGGTATTGCTACACAGTACATATTACCAGTGACAAGTCATATATTGGAGCTTTAACTGGGAGTTTCCCAGTCATAGTCATGACTTAAAAGAAAAATTACTAAATGAAAACCAAACCATATGTAACTCAAACAGGTGCAATTTGTAAGAAATCTGGGTAAAAGCCAGTACCTGAATTGGACCAAAAAATGTGCCAGTACCCTAATTCTGCAGTTGCATGACATGTTCATTGCATGCGTCTTGGATATATTTATATTTATACATATATCTTGGTAATATATCCCAATTCAAATGTATTTCGTATGCATTTCATTACATATATTAGGCCTACATACGACATACATTTCCACAGTTTGTACTTTGGTTAATAAAAACTTTTTATTTAGCTATTGATATAAATCAAATTGTACACAAATGTAATATTGCATATACGCTACAATAAAAAAAAAATTAGATAATGAGAAGGAATACCAGAGGTATTTTCAGTGCTGTTTTCTCAGCATTAAGCTAGCTATGTGTTTACATAGCAACACAGTTACCTGGGTGTTTAGGGGTGCGCGCCTAGACTCACCAGGAGGTGGCGATATGCGATAAGAAGTAAGGGTACTCAGGCACTGGTTAAAGCAGTGAATGATGACACATTGCTGAGAAGGTCTAAGGTCTTTAGCAGTCAAGTTAAAAAGAAAAAGAAGGTGTGTGTTACAAGGACCTGATGTTGTTTGGACTGCTTTATGTTGTTGAAATGAGAAAGAGATGAGGTAATCTTTTTGTTTCTGTTCTATTTTGAACTATATACATCCCAGCCAGGCTTCTTTTGAAAAATTAGGTAACCCTGATACCAGAATATCTCAGGTACGCTGTTTGAATAAATTACCACTGAAGATCGGATGACGTCTCGGCAGCTAAATCCTGCTCTCACCTTCTTGTCATATACGTCCTGCCAGTCGACTGTGTTAAAGAAACTGTGTCGCATGATCTCCTTAGCGTCATCCGGTCCGCCGCCCAGCCTGTCAGAGAAGAGAAGAAGAAGAAGAAGACGTCGAAGTCAGACATCAAAACGCTGCTCTTACAAAGTCTCCATCAATGGACCCAGAATATCCACCTGCTACGGATCCTAAAATAACTCTCCGGGGTGAACGAGTTCTTTCTGTGAAGCTGCAGCAGCCTCTTTTCACCAGCTTCTTCATTAGAGACAGAAAACGCCTCCGGGACAATCAGAGTGGGAAATTAACAGCAGCCACCAGCCAGGTTTGTCCAACAGCACTTTTGCTGAATAACAATTCAAAAAAATCACAAGGAGGTTTTGTCTTCTTCTTAACGTCGAGATGGCGGATTAAATAGTGAAATGAACAGGTACAATTTTTTATTATCTCCTCTCCTGTGAATAACAAACAGGATCCTGAGAGGTCGATAGACCATAATGGGTAGTGGATTCCCTAAACTTCCTTTTACAGCTAAACTTTTAATTGATGACCATATCTGTTCATATCTGTGTATGAGTACATGTATCTAAATGTACGTCTTACTAAAAGACTATTTCATTTGAGCAGGATGAATTATATATCCCATCAGGCGTGGGAACAACTCGGGATCCCCTAGGAGCTAGACTAGGTAGCTGACAGGAACAGATTACTTCGCCTGCTGCCACCCAGAGCCCAGTGAACGGTGGAAAGATGACGGATGTAACTGGTCTTTCATAGACATTAAATCTTTGATAGTTTGGGTAAAGTGCAGAAAGTAGACAGATGCTAGAATGTACAAATACATTTTCTAACCTGATAATCCTCTCGCATATTTCTGCCAAATTTGTTTCTCTCTCACAAATTCCAACTTTGTTTGTTGCCTTTATTAGAAAATTGACAATAAAGATTGTTTTTACACCGCTAATTTCTTTAACCCATTAATGCAATCGATCTTTGCACTTACAGGTTGTAGCGGGCTCAGTTTTAAAGCTAGAGTGAAGATACTGGCATCATATGAAACTAGAAAACCTGAGGTATCTATTGGTACCAACCATGTCATACTAGCTTTATGTGACGGAGGCTAAATAACGCTCCAAACATACGATAAGTTATTGTACAGTTTATCAGTTGTTCTGTACTGTTATTGTTATGCATTAAATATAATATGAAATATCCACAAGGGGGTCGTCAGTTTACTCAATGATTGTTGGGACATGCATTGCTACATTTATTGGCTATGTGCGTCCTCGTGCACAAGATACAAACAAAATGGGGACACGCTTTAAAACAGTACTTCGTAGTGCTGCTAGCGGTCAAAAACTGTACAAACTAAGCCTCTCGTCAATGTCAGAAAGCCACTGAATGAACCTCAGAGGGGTCAGCGTGTTTACTGGTCAAAGCTTAGCGAAGTTTGAAGGGTAAACAGGTGGCTCGGGAGTTCTGGCCATGTTCGTGGGTGGGAAGCCAGTGTGGGATCATGTCATTGTCTCTGCAGGAGAAACTCCTACTGGTTGATCAGAGCACCTCCCACACGTTACATCCTCCCAGTGGAGCTCATCTACGGCAGGTGAGAAGAAGCGTCTGGCTGCACCATGTGTCACGGAGGTCAAACATGTCTGTCTGCAGACAGTCTGACTGTCTCCACAGGACAGCAGAGTTCGCAGTGACAATGTCAGACATGTAATCTCATATCATCCACTCTCTCTCCTCATTTCCTGTCAGCTCCCTGCTGTATTGTAACTAATGAGAGATGAGCAAAAAAAATACAATACCAAAATACAAAAAGCAGTTAAAAACTTCACATTCAAGTCATCATGCAGCTATTCAGCGACCTTGCTGGCCCCTTTACTGTGAAAGCTTGGCGATGGTGTGTATACCACTACTGTGTGTGTGTGTGTGTGTGTGTGTGTGTGTGTGTGTGTGTGTGTGTGTGTGTGTGTGTGTGTGTACCGTTTGTTGGGGTCCTTGATGAGCAGCCCTGACAGCAGCGACTTGGCGTCGGCCGACAGGGTTCGCGGGAACTTGATCTCCTCCATGAGGATGAGCTCGAACAGCTTCTCGTGGTCCTGGTTGTAGAACGGCAATCGGCCGCACATCATCTCGTACGTCACCACGCCCAAACCCCACCAGTCCACCGCCCGCCCGTAGTCGTTGTCCTCCAGCACCTGATAACACACAATACCATTTAACCATAATGTTGTGAGTATTTCTATTAAATTCTCTCTTCAAAGCTTAGAAAACAGGAAAAAAACAAGCAATTTCCGATTCTTACACAGAGTCCCTTTAAGATATGTGAATGAAAATGGGTTCTGTGGGTACCCACGAGTCTCCCCTTTACAGACATGCCCACTTTATGATAATCACATGCAGTTTGGGGCAAGTCATAGTCAAGTCAGCACACTGACTCACTGACAGCTGTTTTTGCCTGCTGGGCTTGAGTTTGCTTTATTATGATTTGAGCATATTTTTTATGCTAAATGCAGTACCTGTGAGGATCTCTGGACAATATCTGTCATTGTTTTGATTTCCAATAATAAATATATACATACATTTGCATAAAGCAAGCATATTTGCCCATGTTCATAAGAGTATTAAATACTTGGCAAATCTCCCTTTAAGGTACATTTTGAACTGATAAAAAATGTGTGATTAATTTGCAATTAATCGCGATTAGATATTTTAATCGATTGACAGCCCTACTTTCATTGCATGATAGTGTCAGTTGTTAATTAAATGATTCAAACTTCCATTTAGTCGATGTCCCCACAGTGTTGCATGACAGGGGAGAATACTTTTGGAACTTGGATGATGAATTTGTTTTCCACTCCAGAAAAGCGTCAGTGACCCTCGATCATTATTGAACCACAACGGTAAAAGCTGATCAGCTGATATTCCAATAGTACTAACCTTCTGCTTCTACTGTGGAGTTTGAAGAGCTTTGTTAAAGCAACATGTTGTTAATTCCAGCATGTTATAGGCTGCATTATTGTGACCTTGACAATGAAACAGGAACCTGTTCCTGTTTAAATCTGCACACATTTTAATGCTAAGCTTCTAGTTTCTTTTACCAATGACTGGTGATTTCTTCTATTCTTATTCAACTGTTGCTCGGAGGGATCTTTGTCTCTTTCTGCCCTTTCAGTTGTCAGTCTGGTTGAACCATTGTACAGTGTTTTGTTCTCCATGTACAAAACAAAATAACATCTATTTGTAAAGAGGACTTTCTACACTGAAAGCATGAAAGACCATTCAAACATATAGAGTAGTCCTCTCAGAGATCTGACTGATTTGAACCATTGTTAGACCAACCTGTGTAACCTTTCTTTCTGATGCATTTAATTCTGACTCTGACATATCTGATATCCGCTTTCACATCCTCTTAATAGGAAAATAACTTTCAAAATCTCCACCAAGAACCACATTAGAAGAAGTGAAATTAGTTACTGACATTCTATTTTGTTGTTAAGAAAACATTTAGCTGCCATTAGAGGAACTATATCTTAGGGTACTTCCGCAAATTGAGCCCCGATGGTTGTCGGAAACAAAATTATTTCATCAGACAGGACAAAAACAGATGACCTTTGAAGCTTTTTTTAGGATAGCTTCCAATCGTCAAGCCAGAATTGAGCACAGCTTTCTTATTTTTCTGGTTTATATTTATCAATAAGCACTATATACTACTCTATAAGTACCTAAAAATGACTGCTTTTGTGAATGTAGTCTGGTGGCTTTGGAAACAGTGATATAACGGCTTCAGTTCTCCGTGGGAAAGGGCTGTCTGATGGCGAGGTAAAGCGCTGTGGACGGGAGCAGCCGAAAAAATGTATTTTAGCTACCTAAAAAAATCAATATCAGTTTAAGTGCACGCTATATTTAGAATATTTTCACCACTTTACCTTGTCCCCAGACAGCCCTTTCTGACGGAAAACTGAAGCTGTTATATTGCTGTCTTCAAAGCCACCAGACTCCATTCACAAAAACAGTCATTTTACCTCGAGGAGCACGAGAGTTGCTGGTCTACCGCTGCCTCGATCGGTTAGTTTGTTTGTGTTATTGTGTGACTTTCTCATTTGAACTAAGGTGGCGCCCACAGCAGTACATTTCTTAGCTTCCTGCTTGTACTCCTGTCTGCTTCTCCAAACTGGGAGCGTGCCGACCACCATCTAAGTTACTGTATGTAACGTTAATACACTGACTATAAACATGCAGAAACCTACGTCAGGTCATGTGGGAAAAGGTTTTTAGAAGGGCTTGGGAAAAATAGCATTTTGATGCTAAAACATACGTACTTTAACCAAAATTTGAATGTTCGGATTTGAAAACATAAGAAACACCACTGGGAAGCTACAGAATGATATAAAAACCTACAAGAAAAACTAAATTAATGGACCCGCCCTTTAATTTATGTTCCAACTCTCTGTTTAGTGTGACCTCTGACCTCAGGAGCCAGGTATTCTGGTGTTCCACAGAAGGTCTTCATGGTGGCAGTGTCGGTGATGCCTTCTTTGCAGAGGCCAAAGTCTGTGATCTTGATGTGGCCGTCTTTGTCCAACATGAGGTTCTCCAGCTGAGGACGACGACGAGAGAAATTAAAAACATGACCCTTTGTTTTTCCATCTACATGCACAATCTGGACGTGTTTCTGTATGTCCCTAGATGTTAAATTAAGAACTGTAAACTCAAGGCAGGTGTTGAATATTACATTTTTCTCAGACTTCACCCAGAGCAGGAGTTAGTTTACCTTCAGATCCCGATAGACGATCTTGGCAGAATGTAGGTAGTCTAGAGCAGAGACGATCTCAGCGCCGTAGAAACGGGTGCGGTCCTCCGAAAATACTCTTTCTCTTGACAAATGGAAAAACAGCTGCCAAGACAAATAAAAACACAAGTTCAAACACCTCAGACATCTCTGTTGTATGAAGTTGAGTCATCCAGTAAAAGACCAGTAATCAAGATCAAAACCACTGCTGGATATTTTTTGCAGTGGAACCCAGGAGGGGCTGAGATGAAGCAGATGACATGAAATTACAGTTCAAAACAACAGCAGAATGACAGTTTTGGACTCTCCAATCATTAAACAAGACTAAAGCATATCATGATGCTGTGGATAAAGGAAAGCTGCTGTCTGTATGTGTATGTGTGTGGAAATATTTAAAATATACAACATATCTTTTCTCTAAATAACATATCTCAAGGTTCGTACAGCTTTTTAAGAGTATAATTCAAGCACTTTCAAGGTACCTAAACCAAATATTTCCAGACTCTGGAAACCTTTGCCTAACACGATAACAACGCGTTAACGCAAAATCGTTCTAACACCACTAATTTCTTTAACGCATTAATGCAATCGATCTTTAGGATTAGAGGTTGTAGCGGGCTCAGTTTTAAAGCTAGAGTGAAGATACTGGTATCATATGAAACTAGAAACCTCAGGAATCCATTGGTACCAACCATGTCATACTACCTTGTCGCAAAGGAGGTTAAATAACGCTATAATATTACGTTAAAATTTTGGAGAGGAAAAACTGCATGGCCATTATCAAAGGGGTCCCTTAACTTTTGACCTCAAGATATGTGAATTAAAATTTCATGTGGTTACAACACCTGTGAGGATCTCTGGACAATATCTGTCATTGTTTTGATTTCCAATAATAAATATATACATACATTTGCATAAAGCAAGCATATTTGCCCATGTTCATAAGAGTATTAAATACTTGGCAAATCTCCCTTTAAGGTACATTTTGAACTGATAAAAAATGTGTGATTAATTTGCAATTAATCGCGATTAGATATTTTAATCGATTGACAGCCCTACTTTCATTGCATGATAGTGTCAGTTGTTAATTAAATGATTCAAACTTCCATTTAGTCGATGTCCCCACAGTGTTGCATGACAGGGGAGAATACTTTTGGAACTTGGATGATGAATTTGTTTTCCACTCCAGAAAAGCGTCAGTGACCCTCGATCATTATTGAACCACAACGGTAAAAGCTGATCAGCTGATATTCCAATAGTACTAACCTTCTGCTTCTACTGTGGAGTTTGAAGAGCTTTGTTAAAGCAACATGTTGTTAATTCCAGCATGTTATAGGCTGCATTATTGTGACCTTGACAATGAAACAGGAACCTGTTCCTGTTTAAATCTGCACACATTTTAATGCTAAGCTTCTAGTTTCTTTTACCAATGACTGGTGATTTCTTCTATTCTTATTCAACTGTTGCTCGGAGGGATCTTTGTCTCTTTCTGCCCTTTCAGTTGTCAGTCTGGTTGAACCATTGTACAGTGTTTTGTTCTCCATGTACAAAACAAAATAACATCTATTTGTAAAGAGGACTTTCTACACTGAAAGCATGAAAGACCATTCAAACATATAGAGTAGTCCTCTCAGAGATCTGACTGATTTGAACCATTGTTAGACCAACCTGTGTAACCTTTCTTTCTGATGCATTTAATTCTGACTCTGACATATCTGATATCCGCTTTCACATCCTCTTAATAGGAAAATAACTTTCAAAATCTCCACCAAGAACCACATTAGAAGAAGTGAAATTAGTTACTGACATTCTATTTTGTTGTTAAGAAAACATTTAGCTGCCATTAGAGGAACTATATCTTAGGGTACTTCCGCAAATTGAGCCCCGATGGTTGTCGGAAACAAAATTATTTCATCAGACAGGACAAAAACAGATGACCTTTGAAGCTTTTTTTAGGATAGCTTCCAATCGTCAAGCCAGAATTGAGCACAGCTTTCTTATTTTTCTGGTTTATATTTATCAATAAGCACTATATACTACTCTATAAGTACCTAAAAATGACTGCTTTTGTGAATGTAGTCTGGTGGCTTTGGAAACAGTGATATAACGGCTTCAGTTCTCCGTGGGAAAGGGCTGTCTGATGGCGAGGTAAAGCGCTGTGGACGGGAGCAGCCGAAAAATGTATTTTAGCTACCTAAAAAAATCAATATCAGTTTAAGTGCACGCTATATTTAGAATATTTTCACCACTTTACCTTGTCCCCAGACAGCCCTTTCTGACGGAAAACTGAAGCTGTTATATTGCTGTCTTCAAAGCCACCAGACTCCATTCACAAAAACAGTCATTTTACCTCGAGGAGCACGAGAGTTGCTGGTCTACCGCTGCCTCGATCGGTTAGTTTGTTTGTGTTATTGTGTGACTTTCTCATTTGAACTAAGGTGGCGCCCACAGCAGTACATTTCTTAGCTTCCTGCTTGTACTCCTGTCTGCTTCTCCAAACTGGGAGCGTGCCGACCACCATCTAAGTTACTGTATGTAACGTTAATACACTGACTATAAACATGCAGAAACCTACGTCAGGTCATGTGGGAAAAGGTTTTTAGAAGGGCTTGGGAAAAATAGCATTTTGATGCTAAAACATACGTACTTTAACCAAAATTTGAATGTTCGGATTTGAAAACATAAGAAACACCACTGGGAAGCTACAGAATGATATAAAAACCTACAAGAAAAACTAAATTAATGGACCCGCCCTTTAATTTATGTTCCAACTCTCTGTTTAGTGTGACCTCTGACCTCAGGAGCCAGGTATTCTGGTGTTCCACAGAAGGTCTTCATGGTGGCAGTGTCGGTGATGCCTTCTTTGCAGAGGCCAAAGTCTGTGATCTTGATGTGGCCGTCTTTGTCCAACATGAGGTTCTCCAGCTGAGGACGACGACGAGAGAAATTAAAAACATGACCCTTTGTTTTTTCCATCTTACATGCACAATCTGGACGTGTTTCTGTATGTCCCTAGATGTTAAATTAAGAACTGTAAACTCAAGGCAGGTGTTGAATATTACATTTTTCTCAGACTTCACCCAGAGCAGGAGTTAGTTTACCTTCAGATCCCGATAGACGATCTTGGCAGAATGTAGGTAGTCTAGAGCAGAGACGATCTCAGCGCCGTAGAAACGGGTGCGGTCCTCCGAAAATACTCTTTCTCTTGACAAATGGAAAAACAGCTGCCAAGACAAATAAAAACACAAGTTCAAACACCTCAGACATCTCTGTTGTATGAAGTTGAGTCATCCAGTAAAAGACCAGTAATCAAGATCAAAACCACTGCTGGATATTTTTTGCAGTGGAACCCAGGAGGGGCTGAGATGAAGCAGATGACATGAAATTACAGTTCAAAACAACAGCAGAATGACAGTTTTGGACTCTCCAATCATTAAACAAGACTAAAGCATATCATGATGCTGTGGATAAAGGAAAGCTGCTGTCTGTATGTGTATGTGTGTGGAAATATTTAAAATATACAACATATCTTTTCTCTAAATAACATATCTCAAGGTTCGTACAGCTTTTTAAGAGTATAATTCAAGCACTTTCAAGGTACCTAAACCAAATATTTCCAGACTCTGGAAACCTTTGCCTAACACGATAACAACGCGTTAACGCAAAATCGTTCTAACACCACTAATTTCTTTAACGCATTAATGCAATCGATCTTTAGGATTAGAGGTTGTAGCGGGCTCAGTTTTAAAGCTAGAGTGAAGATACTGGTATCATATGAAACTAGAAACCTCAGGAATCCATTGGTACCAACCATGTCATACTACCTTGTCGCAAAGGAGGTTAAATAACGCTATAATATTACGTTAAAATTTTGGAGAGGAAAAACTGCATGGCCATTATCAAAGGGGTCCCTTAACTTTTGACCTCAAGATATGTGAATTAAAATTGGTTCTATGGGTACCCACGAGTCTCCCCTTTACAGACATGCCCACTTTATGATAATCACATGCAGTTTGGGGCGAGTCATAGTCAAGTCAGCACACTGACAGCTGTTGTTGCCTGTTGGGCTTGAGTTTGCCATGTTATCATTTGAGCATACTTTTTATGCTAAATGCAGTAGCTGTGAGGGTCTCTGGAATATATTTGTCATTGTTTTGTGTTGTTAATTGATTTACAATAATAAATATATACATATAGTTGCACAAAGCAGCATATTTGCCCACTTCCAAGTTGATTATTAAATCCTTGACAAATCTCCCTTTAAGTTAAATTTTGAACAGATAAAAAATGTGTGTGAGAGAGAGAGACCGTATATCATTTTTTAACTATGGATTAAAAATCTATATTGTTTTTGAGGATTAATACAGTATCACAAAACATAATATTGCCATACTGAAGTGTATGGATATTTTCTTAGACCGCTATTTATTCATGCTTCATAATCACCGGCTCATTCACAGCCGACTACTCACAATGTCCAATCACATTCAGGCATCTCTCTCTTCTCACTATTACTACGCTCCATGCCAATGCTGCTGCAACTCCCTCCACCTCTACAACCTCCACCTTATGTGATTTACTTTAGTGTTCATGTATGTGTTGTGTTAATTCTCCCAACAAAAATCCTTGTTGCAACACAGATTTTAAAACCAACTGTAATAAATAAAAGTGTCTCTGACTGAAGTTCTGAAGATATTTTGCAAATTGATACCATCAACAAAACACCCACGACAGTGCAGACACTCCAGTCCTACAACTCTCCAAATAAGACCACACTGAGAGGAGTGACTGCTTTCTGTTGAAGCTCTTTGAATCCCACCGTCATCATTCTTCAAATATTCTTGAAATAACTTCCATGTTGAAATAAGACAGAACATCAGCCAGCATCAAAAACATTTTATAAAAAAGAGATTCATTGATGTCTCACCTCTCCTCCGTTGACGTACTCCATTACAAAGCACAGCCGGTCCTTCGTCTGGAACGAGTACTTCAGAGACTGCAACACAATATGTACATATCTTTTAAACTCAGCAGCCATTTGTTTCAAACACATTTATTTTTTTAAGAGCAAAAGCGTTGTGGTCAGTGCATCCTTCCCTCTTTGCACGACATTAATCAAAAGAGTATTTGAATTGAAGCTGGCGGGCCTCTGCTTCTCTTTATTTATATTTATTTATTCCAACACATAATTCACAGCAGCACAGGTGTGTTTTCATGTAATGTTTTCATGCAATCTACACGCTGATACTCACAGTTAGGAATGGATGCCGGGTGTTTTTTAATACCCTACTTTCTGTGAGTGTGTGAGCAACTTCATCCTGTAATGAAAAGAGGGACAAAGAAGAGGCGCGGTGATTAGTCAGGAGACAAGAAGAGACAATTTCTTGTATTAGTCAAAAGGTTGAGGATGTAATTGGCAGGGAGGTGTGTGAACATCAGGTTAGTGCCAGTATAAATCTGTAACTGACTTATATAACTAACAACAGTTGCTAAATATGTGACACTAAACGTGGTGCATTTAGATTTTCTTTTGCTATTTTCACATGGTCATGGTAGATCTTTCTAAAAGTCTAATACATGACAGTCATTTCAATCCAGTGCCCAAAACATGCTCTACAGAGAACTGAAAAACAACAAGTAAAATCTGATAAAAAATGAAAGGGACCTTGGCTATGATGACTTCCTTCTTGAGGATCTTCATGGCGTAGTAGGTGCCACTCGCCTTCTCCCTCACCAGAATGACTTTCCCAAAAGTGCCTTTGCCCAGAAGCTTCAGATAGTCAAAGTCATTCATTGTCTGGACAAAGAAACAGAGGGATGTTGTGAAGAAACTGGTTCTTACATCATCTTTTCAAAATAAGACAGCAATATTTTGTCTCCGCTCAGACCAACCATCACCTTTCGTTTGTAGTGGCTGATGGAGGTGTCCATCTCCTCCTCGTTGACGTTCTCGATCTGGGAGGTGGGGCTGCTCAGGATGCCCTCCTCCTCCTGTTTGGCCAGAGACTCGGCTACCGTCTGGATGGCCTCGGCCCACTCGTCCCTGTAGGACACAACAACAACAACAACAGGTTAAACTACCAGCAGAGTGCTTTATTTTTATTGTCACATACATACATACATACAGGTACATACATGAAATTTGACCTCTGCATTTAACCCATCCTAAGCATTTTAGGAGCAGTAGGCTGCAGCAACTTGGGGTTCAGTGTCTCGCTCAAGCACACTTTGACATGCGGACAGGAGGAGCTGGGGATTGAACCGCCAACCTTGTGATTAAAGGACGCCCGCTCTACTGCCTGAGCCACAGCCGCTTTCAACTGTGGCTTTACCTTTAGACTGACCATAAATCTTTACACAAGTTTAAAGGTGCAGTGTGTAGGATTTGGCAGCATCTAGCGGTGAGTTTGCAGAATGCAACCAACTGAAACTCGTGTGCCAAGCGTGTAGAAGAACTATGGTGGCCGACGTGAAAACGGGATTAGCCCTCTCTAGAGCCAGTGTTTGGTTTGTCCGTTCTGAGCTACTGTAGAAACATGGCGGCCAGCTCCGTGAAGAGGACCCGCTCCTTATGTAGATATAAACGGCTCATTTTAAGTTAACGAAAACACAACAATTCGTATTTTCAGGTGATTATACACTAAAGAAAACACACGTATTCCATTTCTGCCGAAAGATCCCCCTAAATGACACACACTGGACCTTTAAAGGACTATTTTCCAAACTATAGACTGTCACACATTGAGTTACTGTAAGATTACAGTCTCCACAGAAAGGTAGGCTTATAATACCAGTGTTACCCTACCATTATATTGTGGGTGGTGGCCCGCCTCCGCCTGGCCAACGTGGAATTGGTTTTTTATAATAAATACAGAAATTAAGAAATAAACTTGACAATTAAGGTTGAAATAATGTCCCTTAATGGCAGTGGTGTTATTTCCGCGTAAAGAAAGGTTAAGATAGTTTATCTTTCAAAGACTGTGCATTATTCGCTTCAGTAGTAGCATGCCAAGTTGTGGCAAGACACACTTCCAAGAGCCAAACAATGTCTGACAAAAAAATAAAGCCGTCACAAATATTTAAGCTCTTTGAAAGCGATGAACACTAGGGATGAACCGATACCACTTTTTTTCAGACCGAGTACAAATACAAGTACTTGGTACATTTGGGTACTCGCCAATTCAGAGTACTAATACGAGTACTTCTCTGTGCCAAAAGACCAGTATTCAAACGGTAATAAAGGAGTGGATGTTGAAGTACATGGGATTTATTGGTTTTCTTTTGTTTTTTTACTGTGGTATCGAATTGGTTTCAAGAATCATGGCATGACATCCCTAGTCGTTTGCTGCTATATTAATGCTGATATTTTTTTAATCTAGCCTTTCTGAAACTGAATGCTTCATCCTCTGTAATAAATAAAAGCAAGATAGAAACACAGCTTTTATAACACTGACAAAGAATGTTCAGAATTACATTCAATTTGTAGGTTTCTTAAATTCTTTGAATAAAATGAACTGGTGAACAGTGAGATGTGAGAGTCAATGAACAGCATCCACCCTCCTAAAACCCTACAGACCTACTCTGACTAGTGACTGCTGGTCATGTGCATGTGAGACGTTGCAGGATGTTGTTAACGGAGTTGTGTTCATAACAAACTAACTGAGGTATCAAGTCATAATCTATAAATTATATTGTGTTTTGGAATGAGAACCCTTTCAAAACTTGGCGTCCAGCCTTGGCCCCACACCCCTGTTTCCTGTCTTTCTTCTCACTGTGTTGACAGACTCCTGTTGGGTTGTGAGGACAATTTGACACAAGACTGGTTCAGGACTGAGAACTAGAGGTTTGATATTGTCCCTAATACCAGACCTTTCATATCTGTTGATATAACATATCTGTCATATCTTTTTTATTAAATATTTATTTATATTTTCAGTACACAAGAAGCAGTTAAAATGTGTTTTACAGCTGCATTAAGAAAATCTAACAGGCAAGTTTCCCTTGATGGTTTCTATACTATTTTAAATAGTTTTTTCTTTAATATCTGTAAAGAGAATCTGGACATGATTCAGGTAGCTGCTCCTCATCCTCAAGACAAACGAAAGAAGAGCGTTTAAGGAGCTAAAAACAAAATATACGGAAACAATATTCATTAACGTAAAGTCTCCACAACTGTCACAACACACATCTACTGGATTATAATCTCTGTACATTGCTCAAATATTCTCTATTCTGCATACTGTCAACTTTTGGACATTCCTGCACAAAACTGTTCACCTCTTTCATTTTTAAAAATGATATATTGTACATATTATTTAGAATATTTCTAAAACATTTTGTATTGTTTATTTTTCTATTTCATTGACTGTTTAGAGTACTTGCTTTTATCTTTTACTTTCTCTTACTATGTGTATTATTATGCAACAAAACACAAAGGCAAAGTCCTTGTATGTGTAAACCTAAAACTATTAATTTAATTTTGGGTCAGGATGTTATTCTGGTAACACAATTTTAGGGCTGTCCTTGACCAAAGAAATTCACACTCAGACAATTTTGTTGACTAATCGATTAGTTGATTTAATCGGCAGATCCGTAAAACTGAGTTTCTCCACAAAGACTCACACAAAAGCACCACTTTAAGTCTTGTGTTTCATTAATTCAATTTGTCTTGTATTGCAAATTTTCTCAACAAATAAAATAATAAAACGCATCGGACTCAGTGTGCAAAGTTTCTGTGCGTAACATTTAAAAAAAAAAAAAAACGGGTTAATGCAATAAAAATGATAGTTTTGCCACGCGTTCTCCATCTCTTTCAGTCAATTCCATGTTATATCCTTCAATCATAGTTTAAACAATTAGATTCAATAGTTATACCCTTCCTCTGGAACTATAAAGCAGTTAGAATATCTAAAAAACATTTATCGAAACCAAAGAGTGCAGGTGGTTTTACTCTACCAAATTTTAAATTGTATTATTGGGCTGCTCACCTATCTATCCTTGCATGGTGGAAAAAAGGTCCTACTTAACAAAGCTCCGATGGATACATCAGGACTTAAACAGGCATGTGCGGATGAGCTTAATGTAGAACTGAAAGAAGAGATCTGAGACGAATGTTTGAAAAGTGTACATGATTGTTCAGTCAATGTAAGACACAATCTCATACAGTTTAAAACACTTCACAGACTCTACTACTCTAAAGAAAAGTTGCACAGCTTTTTCCCTGACGTTTGACCTCTTTGTAATAGATGTAAGTCTACAGTCAGTAATTTAACTCATTCCTTCTGGTCATGCAGTAAATTATCCACATGCTGGAGAAGTACAGTATCTTCTATTGTTTCTCTGAGGCTTTTGGAAAATGTTGGGAACCTGATCCACTTGTAGCCATCCTTGGAGAAACTAGCCCCTTATCACTTGCCAATAAGTATGAAAAAACTGCTGTTTTGTTTGGAACGGTGATTGCAAAAAAACTCATCTTGAGAGTATGGAAGATGGAATCTGTACCCACCTATAACTTGTGGTTGGGAGAAATGGCTAACACTTTACATCTGGAGAGACTGAGATTTTATAATGAAGACAGAGGACATGTGTTTGATAAGATCTGGGACCCTTTACCCGTCTACCTTTGAATGAGAAACTGCATTGTACCTAGTTAAAGTATGGATGTGGTTGCTATTATCAGGGATAAAGAATTTGCTGTTTTCTGTTTGTTTGTTCCATTTGTTTATTTATTTATTTTGGGGGGGGGCTGTTTCTGTTTTGTTTGTAGTATATCCATATGCTGAAAAACAATAAAAAATATTGTTAAAAAAAAAAATAAAAAAAATACGGACTTGGTGTGCAAAGATCTTAACTGTCACGTTAATATATTTTTTCTAACTGTTGTTTTTGTCATGAGTATTTTCACCCAGTACGTGAATATTACGCGGCGAATAAGCGACATACTTATTTTTTGGAACAGGGTTGATTTTTCTGAGCTTTCGTACTGCAAATAAAGACATCAACCAATCCCGTTGCGTGGAACGGGTCGAGTTGCGCCTATATTTATGAAACAACAACACAGAGGCTCCGAAACTATGTCGGCAAACTTTATTACTCGGTTCAATCTTGACAAAGGCAGTGCAGACCAGAGCCACTCCTTCTGTTCTTACCTTTTATAATAAAAGCCCTCGACATATAATATACGCAGGTGAGTATTTCGCACTCCCGTGTTATTTATTCATCATTCCCCCGTAAAGGCCTTTGGTCTACAGACTCATATGTGAGAATAACGGCTGAGGAGGAGGAGGAGGCTGAAGGCTTACCTCTCATCAGGAGTGTCGACGTGAAAAGTCCTCTCGATGACCGTGGTCCACTGCAGACAGCGGATGATGAAGGTGTTTGGCTTGGGCCGCTCCGTCTTCATCAGTTGACATTCTGGAAGTCACACAGAGAGATGGATGTACGCTGTTACGTACATATTTGTTTTTTCAGTGTATCTCTGAAATACGTGACGAAGGCCTCTGACTGTGTGTCTTACTTGCTACAGAGAAGTTGTTGAGCGGGTAGGCCAGGTCAGAGTCCTGCGGTTTGTCCTTGTAGCCGATGAAAGAGCCGTCTGTCTTCAGCAGAAAGTAGCGCGGTCGCCAGTTCTTGATGTACTCACCTGCAAGGAGGACAAAAAAAGGTGACATCAACAGGTTAAATCCTGCTGCACTCACATGTGTTTACAGCTGGAAGCTGCAGAGTCTGGACATCAGAATCGCTCACAATGAATGTGGAGGAACGCGTCTCTGTAATGTTGGTATAAGCGTTGATAATGAGACTCAACTGTCATATCGTTTCACTACATTATTCAGTCTGATATCATGTTAGCTTTTTTTCTGTGTGGTAGTGTTTTGTGCCCTAACGAATCAGCAGTGACTGACGTGTCTGTCCCATAGACGTCATCTTCAGTCCACAGAAGCTGTGGTAGCAGTTAGCAGTAAACTTAAAGTGTAACTTAACACCAGGCACCAAAAAGCAGTTTGTTTTTGCTGTCCTCTCTGGTTGAAAGTTCACCTCTAACCACACCCAACATCACTGATGGCTGTGGTTGGATGTGCTCAGAGATGTGCTCTTTTGCACCTGTAACAACACCGCACAGTGATGTCATGGGTTCTTGGTGTACACCTGTACATCACCGCCGCCAGGTGAGAAGTTAAACCACTGGAAGTCAGCAAGGACAAGATTTTAGGGGGTGTTAAAGTTACAATCTCAAAGCGGCACCTAAGCAGTAATTGCAGGTGTGTTTTTGGATCTCACTTCCCAGAGAGCGCCACTTGTGATTTTTCCCGGGAATGTCGCCACAGACACTCAGTTCACAATACTAAAAAATGCAAGGGCTTTCATCAGTGGGCCATAAACTCAATCACCATTGTGTTACCTCATTGGGCGATAGATAGGGACTTAACAGACATTTGTTTAAAAGAAAATGATCAAGATTATTACTTAAAGTTTCTCTTTCATGTTTTTCATAGCTGTTTCTTATGCTGCCTGTTTATTATTTTATTTAGTTATTTTATCTATTACTTTATTTAATTTCCTAACGACCCCAACGCTACATGCGCAATTGTAAGAACTATGAAAATGATTCTTGAATGCACAAGTGAAATGTATGCGTATATATATAATATAACTGCTCAATAAAAAGATATTTGAGACAATGTTTTTCACGCCAATTAAAGAAATATGCCGAATAAACAATCAGATTTTCTGTCCTCCTCTCTTGTATTATGAATTGGCTATTTTTTCCACCATTAATAAGACATTTCAATCCATACAAAAAACAACACTGCTAAGAACATACAGTATAAAAACGGGACCACTTGGGTGAGATGATGCATTGCAGGTGGGTGATTTTGTGAAGTTTCATAATAAATCCTTTAATTTGGTGACTTAAATTTCTCCCTCTGCCGTTTTATTTTCTGGAATCATATTATTGTTATAGACCCAGTCAGCATAATTTTGGTGATTTGCAGATTGATGTCTACATTTTTTTTTTTTTAGACATCTAGGTTTGTGTTTACAATCTATTGAATCTATAATTTTGTCATCCTGACTAGTCAGACATCTACTGTCATTTTACTATGTTTGTCTATTCTGTACACATGACATCTATTTCCTGTCTGTTTTCTTAGGAGATTTTCTTTATCTGAATCGAGGGTCTAAGGACAGAGGGTGTTGTATGCTCAAGCCTCTTGAGTCAAATTTGTAATATTGGGCTATATATTATAAATAAATAAAAAGTAAAATCAATATATTTGTATATGTAAGTAGTATCTTATTCATATTAAAACATAGTCAGGGAAGTGCTGTTGAAACAATGTTTATATGTAACCTAGACGTGTATTAAACTTGACATCCACAATGACTTTTAAAACATTTAAAAGCTAATTTTTAAGTGCACAGAGTCAGATATGACATACATTACATGAAACTAACAGTGATAGTTTCACAGGGTTTAAAAGCCGTGTCAGGAAAGTAAAGCTCACTGTTCAAACTGAGCCAAACACAATCACATCTGCTGTAGAGGACGACTCATCATCTTGAACTGACTACTTTTGGTTTTCTGCTGCATATTGTGAAATAAAATATATTTAGAAGTGCAGAACATAACGCATTTTACACTATATACATTGTTTTATGCTTTTTTATCACCATCCTTTTTGTTTCTCAGCTAAAAAAATCATTTAAACATCTGTAACCGCTTCCAGCTGAAGAGGAAATCCTTTGATGACAAACACTGTACGAACACGGTGCTTGTTCTTATTCAGTGTTGCTTCCCTGCTGTTTCTAACCCATCAAGTTGTGACATAATTACAACAAATGTTGGAATACATGTCGTGGCGAGATGTTGACATCTTACAGAGTCATATTAGCACCAGAGCTAACGGAGAACAAGGCGCTGTCTGCATTAGTGATCAACTGCCTCAGCATCGATCCAACAAATCAAACTCTGACGAAACTCGACTCACTATTCTCACACATCTGATGACTCACACGGCTTCAGAACAACAGTGTGATGAGGAAGGATGACAGCGACAGAAATGGGATGAAGTCAGACTACTCAGTCAGTGAGACAACAGTTCCACTTAAAAGCTGGTGGGCAGCAGAGGAAGAGAACAGAGTCAACAGCGTAGGATAACCTGCAGGCACATCTATGAGGTTAAATCATTGGGGCTGCATGCTAACTAAGAAATGAAGGCTGCCAGTACTGATTTCTTAATACGTCAACACATCTATCAAAGATTATTTACGTTAGCATTTAAGCTATAAATATAGATGAAAATTGTCTGATTAAAAATTAGAAGATTTACTTAAAATGACTTGTTTTGTCGAACCAACAGTCCAAAACACAAAAATACTCTGTTTACGTAAGGGATAATGTACAGCGAGTCGGTCATTGTTGTAAAATAAACCCTGACAGGGTTTGAAGAAGTTTATTTCACAACAATGACCCGCTCGCTGTACATTATCCCACTTATTACACGGCTACTTCCTTAAGAAATCAATAATTTGACACAAAAATGATCCGCCAGAGTCCGACATCAGAACTGTGCCCATAGCAACGGTCTGTTATTCATAGCAACGGCCTGCTATAAAGAAACCGTAGAACGCTGTGATTGACCGATCAGAATCGAGTATTCAACAAAGCCGTGAAATAAAATGATATTAAACATAGTAGAGCAGCCAATCCTACCGTTTGATAACATCCTTTTTTTGCCTTAAACCAATTGTGAAAATTCTTATGAATTGTCTGCCGATTGAATAAAGTGTATGTAAGTACGTATGTATGTAAATTACATCCTCAATGCAAAACACCAACAGAGCTACAGATTTATGAGAGTCAGGAGACTGCAGACTACTTTGTATCTGCATGTGTGAAGGCAGCGTTAGACCTCGATGATACACACAATGTGTTGTGGTGAGAAATACTGAATGTAAACAGCAACTGTGTTAAAATGGTGACCTCATGCTGCAAGACCAAAGACACAGAGAGGTACCGCCTGTAGCTCAGGTGGTGGAACAGGTCGGCTATTAAGCATAAGGTTGGTGGTTCGAGACCAACCTCCTATATCGGGCCGATACTGACTCAGATAGCTGGATCGGTACAGGTGACAATGGGGCCGATCTATTCAACTCAACTCTATGTTTACATCTGATTACACTTGTGCGTACTACGTCATGTGTCAGTAGCACGCCGGTAGGCTGCAAGCTGTTTAGAGGTATTTCACCCTTGCTACGCCAAAAAGTTTACAGCTATTTTATGTCTAAAATTAAATGTCTACGGACGTTTTGTTTGACAAAGTTAGGAAAAGCAATGTTGAAGTCCAGCCTGATGTTGCCTTACACATAAAAGAATGATCACAGTCATCCATCCCAGTGAGGCACACAGCTTATTAATTAAACACTGGGATCGACCCAAAGCCCAGGGCTGCATCCGAAATCTCATACTCTGCACTATATACTCAATATGTGTACTATAGTTCAACATACTTTTATCTTTTATCTTTTTAGATGCACTGAGCTGTAATTACCACGTCACTTCCTGAGGGCCTCCTTGCCAGTTGGAGACAAGCAAGTTACGTAACCACGGCAACCCGTACCAACCTCATGTGACCAAACGATTATTTGTGAGAATCATAAAGTCTGAACTAATTTAAAAACTATACTATGCCAATAGCAAAGTGGTCTCTTATACTTACACTTGAATTGAAGTGTTGTTGATGTTACAGAGCTGTCCGCCAACGTGTCACGAACGTTGTCTTCACTACCACATTGCATCGTGGGATATTTATGCCGCTGTAGTGTCCAGTGTTTGCACACTGTAATATTTTACTGGAAATAGTATGCAATTTGCGCACTATTGGTTTCATATTAAGGTTTCTGACATATTAAAATATCTCACATACTGTTTTAGCGTAGTAAATAAAATAACATATTAGTATGAAATTATTAGGACTGAGAAATTTGGATCGGTGCATCCCTAGTCCTTGAGCAAGACATTGCACCCGAAATTTCTCCCAAAGAGTGGGGGGGAGTCGCTTAAAAAAAAGTATAAAATAAGTTGCTCCTCTTGTTCTCCTATCACCTCAGTGACCTTTCACTACGACTGATTTCCCATTGGTTTAGAGTTTAAATTGATTCCTCACTATGTTATGTCCCGCCCAACATCCTGTTCAACAGGGAGTACATCACATTCAAGACAACGCAATTTCAAGACCTCTATCATGACCCCAAACTTAACATTCGTTAAAACAGATCCATCAGTTTGTGAATCCAATGATGTAAATACCATTTCTAAAAACTGAAACTGAGTCTCCAACAACATAAACTCTGCGATCAAGAACAATAATGTTGTTCCACACATCTCAAAGTTTATGACTTTTTGGTGTTTCTCAAAAAAATTCTGTTTCATCCCCCCCAGTTTCCAAACCGTCCTGAACTGCGCTTGAACCCTTGAGTTTTGCTGCTCGGGGCCGTTTCTCTAAGAGGGCCGTTCGGACTGAATTATAAGAGCACACAGAGGTGCAAAAAACAATTCAGGGACTTGTGGGGGCCGGAGAGGAAGGAACCAGAGTGTTAGGTCATCCTCTGTAAGCTCATAGTGCCACAGAGAAACTTCCCCCTGCCTGCCAGCCAACAGCCCTGAGCTCAGACCAGACAAACACACTCACTCACACTCACTCACACACACACACACACACACACACACACACACACACACACACTAAAACACACTGTGGGAAATAACACACCAGCCAAGTGCAGCTCAGACTGGGCTGCAGCCCTGCAAAGCCTGCCTGCTCTGCTGCCGTCTGGCAGGTAAACAACCATTGTTTGGAGGTGCTGTTCTTCAAACTGGCAGGGTGGCTTAGGCCATGTCCACCCTGAGCTGCATAAAAACACATCAGTCGGTGTTTTCAACAACCAAAAAGTTGGGTTTTTTTTCCTGGGCACCCCTAACAGTGAAGTCATCTGAAAACACTGGTCTTGTATTGTAGTGTGGACCAGGAAAGCAAAGAACACAGGCCTGGTGACATAACTTTCTGTCACCTCTAACTCACTTTGGTCAATGTAACCGATCAGAAAAGGCAGGTGGTGTTGTTGTTGTTAGCCCAGATTCATGTTTTTGTTTCCAGACAACATTTAAATTATAAAATAATGATTTGATTGCCATCTCGGTGCAACGACTCCTTGTTTAACAGGAAGGATTTCAATGGGAAGAACTAAACTGTGTGTTCAGTTATACTGAAATACATTAGTGACTATATAAGTGACTGACGACTGAAAGATGCAGAAGAAGAGATTTAGCCAGTTTGTTGTTGAACCAAACTTTTCCAAAACAACAGCTATTTTTCAGTTTCACACTACGTACTAAATCTATCCCAATTTTAGTATGAAGTGTGTTCACATTGACAAATACAAAATTAAATATATTTAAAGTTATCATAATTACTTTTGTTACCCATGATGCAATGCACGGATGTTCAGAAGTGGGACAGATGAAAAATGTGGAGGATCGCGTGAAGGGCTCCAGGAACATCTCACAAAACAAAAAATATTCAATCTTTGGAAAAAACATTTTGCTTTCTTATTAGGGGTGTAAGAAAATATCGATACACATGAGTATTGCGATATTATATTGTGCGATACTGTATCGATTCTCTTAAACACTGTATCGATTTTTGATTAACCTCTTAAAAATCAGCCAGAGTGAAGATACTGGCATCATATGAAAATAGAAAACCTAAGGAATCCATTGGCATGAACCATTTCATACTAGCATGTTGTGAAAGAAGCTAAATAACGCAGCAACTTGCGCTAAATGTTGTCGAGGAAAAACTGGCATGGCAGTTTTCAAAGGGTACCCTTGACCTCTGACCTGAAGATATGTTAATGAAAATGGGTTCTCTGGGTACCCACGAGTCTCCCCTTTACAGACATGCCCACTTTATGATAATCACATGCAGTTTGGGGTAAAAACCATGCAGTTTTTTCCACACAGTATAAATGTGTTATTTGTGCCTATTCTAAAACTGTGCATTTCTGGTGTGTCCTTTATACTATGACAGTTTTCCTAAGATTAAATTTAAAAAAATCGCAATAAATTTCCTTACTTACAGTATCTTAATATATCGCAATATATTGAATCGTTACCCCTGTATCATGATACGTATCGTATCGCCACATTCTTTCCAATACACAGACCTATTTCTTATCATGTTTAACTGGCTTTCAGGTTAATATGAAGCTTTCCATCTTTTGCATCATCTTTGAACATTTCACGTTATTATAAAATGGTGAAGTATGTTCATTTCTTGTAAAATCAGGCCTGCAAACTCAAAAAACTGACAGGGGTTCAGGAACTTCCCCTATAGGTTTTTTTTTCAGGAATCTACTTACCAGAATTTAATTTTTACTCGCCCCTATACAAATTGTTTTATTAATTAGCGGTTATCAAATAACAATTGGCACTGCACATGTGCAACTCTCAACAGAGATGAGACGGAAGCGAGATGGCTCACTCCTTAGCTACTTCCATCATCAGCTCTGGAAAAAATGTGTTTAATTCTTTTTTACCTCATGCTCGATCAGGCAAGTGAGATGCTATATTTACTAGCCTTGCCCCGGACAAGCGGGCAACCCTTACTGTTGAGCCCTGCAGTGTAGAATATAATATTTACAATTTTAGCGTGGAAATCAGGAGAACTGTAATACATGTCGTTCAGTTTTTTTATTTTTTTTAAATGAAAGCTGCTGTGGGTACCTTGAAAAAGGTCAAAAGAATGTGACAGCGGCACAACGCCTGTCAACCCATGCAGCCTGTTGAGCAGACTTCGCCTGAGTAGTTCAATTTACCTGCATCATTTCAAGTGCTTGTTGCTGCATTTGACGCAAATGACGAAAAACTCTTCAGACCTACACAATTCACGCTGGTGTAATATTTTTCATTCTGAGCGGCAAATCTCACTGAAAATTTGCAGGTCTGTAAAAATGAAGTATATTCCTGTAACATGATGGTCTCAGGTTCGAGTCCCTCATTAGCTGTTAATCTGGGTTCAGATGTCCTGGAGCACGACACACATCTCGACCTGAACACTAAATGAACGAGTCAGCTAAATGATTCAAACTAAAAAAGGGATTCAGAAGGAGAATGACAGAGAACAGCAGCCATCTGTGTCATTTCCCATCCTGCGTAAAGACAAACCTAAAGCCACGCCAGACACACCGACACACACCGAGATACATAAATTAATCCAAACAAGCACAAACACAGACGGCCACAAGGACCAGAACACATCAGCCATGTTTCAGTCCAACTGTCAGGTTTAAATAAATCAGCTTCCTCTATGTAAAAACTACAGAAAGGAGAAGTGACTTCTTAGCATTGTTGTTTCTGTCCTGTCACACCTTCGTCTGAGGGGAAACGTAACGAAAAGCACTTTATAGCACAACCATGCTGAGAATGATTAAACCTGGCTGCCATGATGAAGATGAAGATGAAGATGATGATAATCATTTTCTCCATTATTTGAACTAGAAGCTCTGTTGTGCATTTTTGCACATTTTACATGATTAGCATCCTGACGACTGTCCACACAGCAAGTTTAAATTAACTGAAACAAAAAGGCATCAGAGGGACTTATCTTACACCCTCAACCAGTAAAATAAAATATAAAAATGTTATAAGTGAACAGTGTCAAATGTTTTCAACTTCTCAAATGTGAGGATTTGCTGCCTCACTCAGTTTTTATATATTTGAGCTTTGGTCTGGTCATTTTGGGCTCTAGGAACATGATTGGACTTTTTCACAATTTCATGACATTTTATCAACTAAACGATTAAATAAAAAACATTCTTAGTTGCAGCTAGGACTGTCACACTATCAGATTTTCACTACACGTTTATCATGGCCCAAAAAATTCATGATAACGATACTATTGCGATATCTATAGAAAATTGGAAAATAAATAAATAATATCAGTCAATTTCATCTTTAACTTTGTTTATTGTGCATTTGTCTCTTTCTTTGGCAAATGACTAACACTCAAAGTACGAGTGTAGTGAGGAGGAGAGAAAGTCTGCAACCATAACTGTATACAGTATATAAAATGATTTAAGAGGTGCTGGATTATTTACACAATAATATCATATGTGTATTAGTAACGTGATATCAACATTTCATTTTTAAATATCACGGTTACCAGTATATCGCAACACTAGTTGTGTCAGTCCCTGCCACTGTTCTACTATTTTTTTCCCCTGCCTTTCCTGCCCAGCATCGTTGGCTGCTCGAGAGGATGCTGCTGGTTAATATTAGTGAACCGTACAGTGAGAAGCTAATTCTGAAAAGCAAAGCCGGCATTTACGATCTGATCTTTCACAGTCAACGACATAGAAACTCTTCAGCCACCTTTAAACTGAAGCATCCACCAGGCTGATCACACAACTCCTACAGCACTATTCAATCAATGATATGGGATGTTTACATCAATATTTACTACATAAATTCAGAATAAAGCCAAAGAAAGGTGCCACTTTCTGGATAAGGCGTTATTATACAAATTAAATGAAATGACCAAACCCAACAATGTGTTACTCCGTCTCTTAATACTTGAGAATTTCCTGACCTAACTGTGATACATTGGTTCCTTACAAATATATGGTTTCAATTTTAAAAAAGGCTCAGTAATTTCCTGCTCACTGTAGTTTTTATTAAACAAACAGGAGGAAAAAGTGTATTTGTTGGGAACTATTTTCAGCGGCGGATTAATCCACATTTGGTGCTCTAGTGCAGTGGATCTCAAACTTTTTTTGGGCGATACACCTATCTCCTGATTCAATACTATCACGATACTTTGGTGCCGATTCGATATGTATTGCGATTTTTAAGTACTGCTATTCTATATTGTGATTTATTGTGATTGTTGTTAACTTTTTAAACACTAGACCATGGGAAAAAGTTCTAGGGACTTTTACTTAGAAACATATCTAAATTAATACAGTAAAATGTTTGATTTTCAGCATGTATGTAGTCAGAGATGTCCTGAAGTCAAATATATCAGTCATTGTCAGGAATTATTTTTTCCAGCGACCCAAAAATCAAAGAATAAAGACATTTCCCTCACAAATTAGTGGTATTTTCTTTTACTTTATAAGGGACATGTAATGTTTTGTACTTCTGGTGAATATAATCCGATCAATCTTATTTCCATGTACGTATTTTGAATATACAGTTCCCTTTGTTAACACCTTATTTTGAAAACCGGACGTAATCACACATGCATACTTCCTCTAACTTCTCCAAGTCCGTCTCTAGCTCTCCCGTCAGCTCCGTTCTCTTTAAACATCCATAGTCAGCTCCATCGGGGTCGTTTGAATGCATTTAACATAAATGTCAGTATATGGGTGCTCTACAGTTGTAGCGTCGGCCGATTTGCCCACAGAAATGCGACTGGCAGCTGGCTTGACCGCACATTACCACAATACGATAACGTTTCCTGTCCATGACAGAGTTAGCATGAAGCTTTAGCCATGATGTATAGCTCTGCTTTTCCTGGCAATGTGCGAAACCCAAAGAGTTTCCATACTGTATGTGAAGTGTTTACCACTTTGGATTTAACATGCGAGGGTGCAGGTCGTATCCATGTGGACCCTCCGCCATTTTCTACTTTTTCGTTTCGGCTCGCAGTGGCCGGCAGCTGTTTTGGTTGACGGATACAGAACGAATATGACGTCACGTTACTCAGACTACAACAATAAAAGCGGAAACTTCCTTTTACCTCCGCATAGACTCAAATGAGGCAAATATATCGATTCTGGCATTAAAAAAAAAAAAACGAGAAACATAGGTGAATCGATTTTTTTCCCACCCCTACTAGTACCCCTATTTGAGAAACACTGCTCTGTGAGTATTTGTGTCAGCAGGACGGTGTATGTGGGATTGAGTCAAAATAAACTACAGTGTGTTTGTTCATGATGATGAAGGAACATGTCACCCAGTGCAACAGTGTGGCTCACTGATGTGTTTTTAATAGTTGCTGGACAACAATGGAGCTCTATGGCACAGAGGAAGAAGAGATATCAGGCACACACAATACTTATTAGTAGATACATTCACTGTTGGTTTGGGTCTTTTCATGAGATTTGTAGACGATAAGAAAAATATAGAATATCACCAGCAACGTCTAACTCAGTAAAATATAAAAACATATCTTAGCTGTTATAGATGAAAACATGAACCCTCCTCACCTCTTTTCTGGACCCAGCCTTCCTTGACGACGTTCTGGTCGCTCATGGTGGCTTCTCCTCGTCACCAGTTCTCCCAGTTCTCCCAGTGTGGTGACGGTGAAGGGGGGTAGCGGGACAGCTTGTTCGGCTGAGGCTCAGTCAGCCTTCCGTCTGACCGCCGCTTGACCTCCGACCTCCAACCTACCTGCGCCCAGTCTCGCCTGACCTCAGATCTGTTAACTTGTTCCCTACGAGTCCGTAATGTCTCTCTATCGTTCTCTCTCTCTTTTCCCACAATCACTTTCTCTTTCCTCCTCTCGCCCCGCCGACCCAACCTGACTTCCTCTTGCTGTCTCTCCCCCCTCCTAGTCTTCCTCACCTCTTTTTCTGTTTGTTTTTTTACTCCCCTCTTTCTCTCCCTCCCTCCTTCCTTCTCTTACTGTGTCTTTTCCTCACTCCCTCGTCCTCTCAAACTTCTTCTTCTTCTTCTTCTTCTTCTTCTTCTTCTTCTTCTTCTGTGTTCAGGCGTACCAGCGGTGAGTCAGCCTGGAAGGAAACGGAGGCAGAGAAAGGAGAGAAGGCAGAAAACAAAACAACAGAGCAGGTCAGTGGATAGTTTCCTCCGCACAGCAAACACAGCAGGACGCCACTTATTGTTCAGAGCCTTAAACACACTTCCTGTCTCCTTACCTCCTTCTATCCTTCCTCCTTGCCTCCTCACACTTTCTCCATCTCCTCTCCTTGCCCTCTTCGCTAACTCCTTCTTTTCCTTCCTTCTCTCCATCAGTCATTTCCTAACTACTTCTCCAACTTTTTTTTAACCTCCTTCCATCTTTACCTCCCGCCCTACTTTCCTTCCCTTCCCCTCTTCTTCTCCATTTCCTTGCCCCCTCACACGGTCTCCTCCTCTTCCCTTTCCTTTGTTCCCTCCTTTCTCCTTCCCTTTATCAGTCCTTTCCAAACTGCTTCTCCCCCAACTTTTTCACCTCCTCTTCTCTGTCCTTGTTCGTTCCCTCCCTTCCTCACTAATTCCCTATTTTCCTCCCTCTTGCCTTCCTTCTCTCATCAGTCTTTCACTAACTACTTTTACCTCAACTTTTTTTTTTACCTCCTCTTCCCTCGTTCTCTACTTCCTCAAAGAATTGGGGAACCTCCCTCCCTCAATCTCCTCCTTCCTTCTTTCTTTACCTCTGTTCTTCACAGGGCCCCTACTTTCCTTCCCTTACTCTTCACAGGGCCCCTACTTTCCTTCCCTTACCTGCCTCTCTCCTTCCCTAGTTCCTTGCCTCCTCTCATCATTCACCCCCTCACATTGTCTCCTCCTCCCCTCCTTCCTTTGTCTTCTCTCCCTCCTTCTTCCTTCCTTCAGTCCTTCCCCAACTACTTCTCTCCCAACTTTTTACCCCCTATCTTCCCCCCCTTCCTACCTCCTTGCATCCTCAAACTTCTTCCTTCCTTCTTTACCTCACTCCTTCATCTCTCCTTCCCCATTTCCTTGCCTCTTCACATCAATCAACTACTTCTCCCCCAACTTTTTTACCTCCTCTTCTCCGTCCATCTGTCCATCCTTCGTTCATTCCCTCCCTTCCACACTAACTCCTCTCCCTCCCTCTTTCCTTCCTTCTCTCATTTGTCCTTCACTAACTAATTTTACCTCAACTTTTTTTTTTTTACCTCCTCTTCACTCGTTTTTTCCCTCCTCAAAGAATTGGGGAACCTCCCTCCCTCAATCTTCTCCTTCCTTCCTTCTTTACCTCCCTTCTTCACAGGCCCCTACTTTCCTTCTCTCCCTTCCTACCTCATTGCATCCTCACACTTTATATCTAATGTATTAGTGTTGACCATCACTTCTTCTTTGAGTGTGTTTGACCAAAACTCTGCCCTAAAACATTTCCCAAACACACAGATACAGTAGCAGAGTGGTTATACTGGACCTGGACAAATATGCAACATGCAAGCACTGACTTGCAACATGAGATCATTTCCTCCTTCGTTAAGTAATATTTCATTCATGCAAGCAAACACCCATGCATGAGCATTCAAGAGGCAAATTCATCTGCAATTTGCAATTGACAATCATTTGTGAAACGTGATAGTGCCACAATTTGCTACCTGCATGTGAGCAATGCTCACACTTTTGTCAAACTGGCCCCTGATCAGCACTCAAAGTAAATAGCTTCCATTAAAAACTACACTCAGGGGGGATTCCCTACACCTGACCTCTCTTAATCCTTGTTCCCCTTCCTCCCTCATCTGTTGTCACACCTTCCCTTGTTCTCTCCTCCCTTGTCCTCACTCCTCTTTCACTGCTTCACTCCCAAACCTTCTCTTGTACCTTCACTTTCCTCTCGTTCTAATTTCTTCATCAGTCTACGCCTCAGTCTACCTGTCTGTCAGCACAGACCGCCGGATGAACAGCAGACAAGACATTGACAGCAACGTCTGAACTCTGAAAACACCTCTGTTACAGCAGCTGCATCTCTTATGTGTTTGTTCACAAATTCTTCTAAAACCCTATTAAGATCACTAACAATTCAGTTCTGAAAGATCACATCTTACAATTATATGACTCCTGAATTTGCGTATAGACACCGGTCCTGCTTGATATAAAGCACCTTCTGCTTCACACCTCATTCCTGCCTTGAAACAGCGGCAGGAATGTGAGTGAGATACATATCCAGCTAACTTATTGCTTGGTCAACATGTGTCTACATCTAGAAGGGGATACAAAATGAATCATTGTTTTAATGGAGGCCTAGGACCCCAGTCTGGGATCCACTGTCTCAAAATGTTTAGGCCTCTCTTATACATAAGTTTAGTGAGAAACAAAATGTAAACAATAAAGATCATCAATAAGGTAGTAAAACCAAATGTACACAATTTGTTTTGCACTCTATATATCTGCACTCGTTCCCACTTTGTATTGCAACTGCTGCACAACAATTTCCCTCAGGATAAATAAAGTTTTAGCTTATTTTAAGTGTATATTTCTATTACTTCAGATGTCTTAACTTGAACTGCTTCTTTCTGGTAGTTCTTTCCCAAGTTATAGCTGTTTGACACAAAATGATGACACATATATGTTGCTGCATTTAAGTTAAGGTGAAAAATCTATATACCACATCTAGTGGTCTTTAAAACTCTGCAAGCACTCTCTACTAGAGCTGGATAATATGGCTCAAATCAGTATCACATATTTATGAAGAGATTTTCAATATTGATGTATAGCACAACATGCCAAATGTATGCAAAGAGGTTCAAAGCAATTAAATATGTTCTACTGTTAGGCATGACATGAAATGAAACTCTTCTTATGTGTAAACCGAAAACTTCAATTTCGTCAGGTTTTATATACAGATCTTCAGAATATCTGTGAACGCTAACATGTTAAGATCAAATTGTCACGATATAGAGGTGAAGTCCTGCCCCTTTTGGTGGACCACCATGGGACCTTATTATGGAAAAAATATGAACGGTAGTCAACCGATCCCGTTTGAATTGAGCCATGAATCACACATATGATGTCTGTCAATTATAAACATAATTTTTACAAGTCAAGAAAGTCACAGTTTGTTGTAGAACTGTTGAAGTATCAGACTGTGAAAATACGTAATTAGAAAGACCAAACACTCAAAAGCCGCGTAGTGACATCTCTCTTTCTCTGAAGCTACGATGCCTGTGTGTTTCGTACTGGGATGTAATCACACGAGCAACGGGACTTGCTCATTCTTTCGCTTCCCGGCTGATAAAACGATCAGGAGTAAACACATCAGGTAACTAGCTAGTGTTGATGACGTATATTGTGCGAGACAAGAGATGTACTGTAGTTCACTGAGCAGTTTCACACAAAACTAAATGATACTACGACAAACCCACGACGAACTGTGACTTTCTTGACTTGCAAAGTTATCTTTTAAATTGAAAAACATCACATGTGTGATTCATGGCGCAATTCAAACAGGATAAAAACAATATTTGTCTCTCGCCGTTGACTACCGTACATATTTTTTCCGCTCTATATGATTCTGCTAAAAGCCAATAAAACAATATCATATTATCACCAAGCCCTACTTCCTGATGAAGTGAACAAAATACAGTGACAAACTGCCACAACAAAACATTGTTTTTTGAAATCTTGTAATGCATTTCTAATTATATTCCTTACATATTGGTGCCTTCAAATGGGGTTGTGTTTACCGTGTTCACGAGAAGAGTCCATATGAACGCCCCCCTCTTGTGGTATTCACGACCTTGTAAGTGAAAAGTTTCTGAAAGCTCCGAGTTCACGAGTTGTGACGCGTTTGTTGATGTATATAGTCAGAAATGGCGGAGGCCATGGAAGTTCATTTTTCAGTGCATAATAAGTTAATATATTGTAATTTTATAATATGTCCGAAGAAAATGTAGATATTTCCAACAGCCTCATATTTTTCCTCTGTCATTATGCCTTTGCATTTCCTGCATTATGTTACCCACTTGCTAGCTTGCTAAAGTGTTAGCCTCTGTGGCTTCTAGACGCCGACAGTAACGTTAATATTGCGGTTGCTTAGCAGCGGTGTTCTCACGACTTAACCACTTGAACGCCAAGCATATTGTGTACACGACTTCCCATGTTGTAAACACAAGCTCATGCTTATTTGAAGGCACCAAAACTGCCACAACAAAACATTGCTTTTTAAATCTTGTAATGCATTTCTAATTATATTGCTTACATCACTTTGATGTTCCTCTGTGTTTGAAAGATGCTATATAAAATGCCTTTCCTATATGACTTTAGAGGTAAATGTTTTCCTATTCAGTCTCACCACAATGATTCAATAATGATTGCCTTTTAATCACACATCCTACTGTAACTGCTGCACATGTTTTACTGTTCATACTTAGCGTATTCATTACACACTGTCCATACTGTTACTGCTAATACTGTATATTTCCAGCGTATCCATATCTACCCGTTACTGTCTATTGTAGCCTTTTTATTATTTATATTACAATGAGACATACAGTATGTACATTACTCTGTACTTTACTACTTTTTTGCACTTCTGGTTAGATGCTAATCTGCATTTGGTTGTTTCAGTACCTGTAATGACAATAAAGTTTAATCTATTCTAATCACAGAATTGACTATATCATGTTACCCATCATGAGATAACCTTCATGTCCCACTCTAACTAGTATTTTACAAGGAATTAAATTAGTGATGCACCGATCCGACTTTTTCAATCCCGATAGCAATACCCGCGCTTTGGGTATCGGGCGATACAGAGCACCAATCAGATACCAGTGTTTAATTAATAAGCTGTATGGCTATGTATGAGTTTTTTTTGTTAAGTTTTGTTTTACTAACTTTATAAAGCCAAACGTGACCAATAAATACATAGATATAAATCTACTCCATTGTTCTTTCTCATTAAAATTGTAAATCACACACCATCGACTTGGTGGAAAATCTTCAAAATGAACAGGAACTACAATTCAAGTGTAAACCTTTTTTTAATGCAGCAACAAATTGGTATCCGATCCAGCTATTTGAATCGGTATCGGCCCGATATCCGATCCAGTATTGTTATTGGTGCATCCCTAAAGGAAATAATAAAACGTGATTTTATGACAACGAAGTCTGAGTCAAACTGACTTCTTACCCCCACAGCATTTCACAATCTCCTCGTGGTTAGCCTTTCCTGTACAATTTAATACATTATGGGTAATAATCATGATTATGGGTAATAATCATGACTGTGAATCATAATTTGACATTTCAGCACCAAGCTATAAAGGTGCTGAGGGTGTTTGTGGAGGGCAGACTGGCCGTGTTCCTTCAATGCACAGCGCACACCGTCAATGTAAAAGACCCAAGGCTGAGAAAACAAATGCGAGCCCTCCAATGACAACAAAAACAATGGCTGACAGGAGCAGTCGTTGTATATTTTGGAAGCCGGTTTAGAGCTGCGGCCCTCGGCAGCACACACACCCCCAACACCCCACTGTCTCTGATTTAATGGCCACGATTGGGTCCTGCGACGCACCACAAAACAAACAAATACTGAAACAACAGCTTTTGTTTCAAGGGCGTGTGGTGTCATTATCTGGTTACATAACAACATCCTGCTTCGCCTGCTCCGCTGTGTTTTAACGGGGGAGACGAAAAGAATAAATGTCTGGCAGTGACTTTTCCACCGACTGGTCGCTGTTAGCTGCGATAAAACAGCCGGGTGTGAAACGGCAGGGTCGGGGAGACGGTCGTGTAAGCCAGGTTGGCCTGTGATGGCTCGGGCTGCTGGAGGATGCGAACTAGCCAGGGGATGCTAGCGGGAGGAGGGAGGAGGGAGAGGGGAGGGGGGGTGAGGCTACTGCTAATGTTAGCCGGCTAGCCGCCTAGCTGGGAGGCTGGTTAGCGTAGCATAGCAACCAAGCTAACTGACAGACAGGCGGTGGAGCCGCGGTGTTATTTTCATGGCTGTGATGAAACAACTTTTATCGGTTTTATTTATTCATTCAGTCAACAGAGACTGTGTGTTTTTGAAGGGATGGGAGACCGGTGTGGAGGAGAAGGAGGAGGAGGAGGAGGAGGAGGAGGAAACGGGGAGGTTGGGGGGTGTCGTTCATCACGGAGATGGGCCGAGGCCAGACGGACGGTACCGTTCCCGTTACTCGCCCTCCCCTCCCTCCTGCAGCAGCATCCCGGCGTCGCATCTCACCCAGACTGTGCGAATGACGAAGCAGCCCCGCTAACAGGCAGCTAGCTAGCTAGCCATGCTAACCTCCGCTCCCCACCCGCTCCGGGCTCGACACAAACCCCGATCCCCGTGCCCCCCCCCCAAAACGACGACCGCCCAACCCCCCCGCTTCATCCCTCCCTCCCCCTTCCTCTCCATATTCATAGAAACAATCCCCCACTCCCACCCACAACGCGTTATGGCATATTATAATAATTATTTCACCTGGTAGCCGGAAGAATGACAAGGATGCCCCCCTCCTCCTCCTCCTCCTCTATGGGCACTGGAGCATCCGACGGAGTAACGTCCCTCAGTGGTGAAAACAGGAGGAGGACAGCGATGGATCCATAGCCGCTGATGCCGCGTCCAGACCGTGGAAGCCGAAAAAGAGGAGGGTTTTTTGTGTGTGTGTGTGTCCCAGACAGACGAGAGACTGCGGCGGCAGACAGACACACGGACAGACAGACAGACCCGCTCGGCTCCTGCTCCCTCCGCAGCTCCGCCAGGAAACCTCGCTCGGCTCCGAGTCGGCACGTCACGTTCAGCCAGATCTGACTGGGAGGACTCCTGCTGCATTCAGGGGCTGTCGGAAATATGGCGGTTCATACAGTCACTGCCCCAACCAGCTGGGAAATGTGACAGGATCAGTGGTGGAAGAATAATTTAGATCCTAAAAGTAAAAGTTCTAATAGCACACTGTGAAAATTCTCCACTAAAAGTCCTGTATTCCACACTTTACTTAAAGCTTCAGTATAGGCAGAAATTCATCATTGGGCAAAAATTCCATAATAACCTTTCAGCATATTGTAATTCAAGTGTTCTGAGAGATAACTCCACCTCCTCATGGCTCTCTTTTCAGGCTTTAAAAAATCTAGCCCGTGACAGGAAACATTGGCCAATCACAGGTCATTTCAGAGAGAGAGCGTTCCTATTGGCTGTGCTCCGGCTGGTGGGCGGTGCTTGGTATTTCCTCGACTGATCTCAACATGGCTGCTGGGTCACAAACTTTCTCATTTTATAGCTAAACAGTACGCTACAAGATGTTTCTGAAAACATTTGAGGCGAGAAATAGGCATTAAAGTAACAGAATATTGATTCATATTTGATCAGCGCTGCCTAGTATGACCGTTTGATTGGAGTTTGTGAGTGATTGACAGCTGCTCAGAGACCGCAGGCTCCAGCTCGGCTCTGATTGGTTGTTTTCCTCCGGTCTTTGAAATCTTGCAGATGCCATTAAGAGATTGGAGGAAACCGGAGGACACAGAGGCACATTATATATATATATATATATTTTTTTTTTTCAGATTACCTGTCTCATGCACTACTGTCAGGATATAGTGACCGTTTTATAAAAATAACTTTAAACATATTTGCTCCATTTCTACCCACTGCAGCTTTAAGTACAGTATGTATCAGCAAAATGAGAAACATTTTTTTCCCCCAGGCCATAAGACTCTTAAACAGATAAATATATATATAAAAAAAATGCCTGTGCAATATTTTTATAGTATGCAACCTCTACTGCTCCCATATATATATATATATATATATATATATACTGTATATTATTTGTAAATACACTATTATTTTTATTTTTATTTTATTTTATTTTTTGCTACTTAACTTACTGTTTTCTTAATGGAGATTCCCAGCAAAATGTATTTCACACGATTGTACTTGTATAACCGGTGTGACAATAAACATCTTGAATCTTGAATCTTGAATCTTGAAAAAGCAATTAAAGTATTAAAAGCCCATACAACCCACCACCTTTAAATAGCTTTGACCAGAAACATAAAAAGTAACTCTTACTGTCATCAATTAACTCAATTAGTTGATGAATTGTTTAGTCTATGGAAGGTTAAGCTCCTGATACATTTCTGATGTTCCCCAGGGCTCCAGACTAACATTTTACATTGGTTGTACTGGTGGGCCTAACTTTTTCATTTAGGTGCACCAGCACATAATTTAGGTGCACCCAAAATTTTTCACTGTGCCTTTTGGTGCCGCAATAATACATTTTTAGCGTCACTTTTTTGTCAGTTCTCATACACATTGGTAATTTCTTAACTCATAATGTAAATGATTGTAAACAGGATTAAAGGGGCAGATAAATGAGTCAGATGAGGACTAATCTATTAGTTGATTTAATCGACAGATCTGTGAAACTGAGTTTCTCCACAAAGAATCATACGAAAACCCCATTTTAAATCTATCTTGTGTTTACCTCGAGATGTGCTCAAAAATTTCTAAGAAATAAGACATTCAGCATGAAAAAAGCAAAAAACGACTAATTTACTAAAGAAATCTTAGTCGACTACGACCAAAATGAATTAGTCGACTAATTGATTGAAGAGGGGACAGCCCTAATTTTTTATTGTTTTATAGCTAATTGTTGACTGTAAAGTTGGATGCTGTTTTTATTTTATTTTATTACTATTTCTTTATTTTTTTGGCATTTAAATAATGTCATGTGTTCTAATCAGGGAGAGTTCTTATATGTATGCATAATGT
The DNA here is from genome assembly GCA_916701645.2 of Sebastolobus alascanus. Classification (NCBI taxonomy): domain Eukaryota; kingdom Metazoa; phylum Chordata; class Actinopteri; order Perciformes; family Sebastidae; genus Sebastolobus; species Sebastolobus alascanus. The sequence goes on from CAKAOJ020000032.1 coordinate 9,230,855, forward strand.
GTTACATGTATATAATCAATAAACATATGTTTACAAATAAGCAAAGTTGAGCATTTAAAAATGTATATGATGCATGCACAGGAATAAAATATCTTTAAGAGATTTCAACAGCTAGGTTAGAAGGTCACACGTGCCAGTCTGACTGTGTTAAAAACTCTTGACCCTGCAGATGACTTACAATTTCGATTTTTAAAAATATGAAATAAAGATTTCAGCTTTAAGTTGAGGAAGAATATCAGACCTGCTAAAACTTGATAATGAGAATAAATCATGTTTATGGACAGCACTGTTGGTTTGTGCCTGAAGGACTGAAATGAGGAAATTACTACATATTTGTACACTGCCCATGAGAATACTGTTTTAACCTATGAGTTTGGTTTCACATCACATCAGTATGAGATGTTGATGGGCTGTAACTAATGATTATTTTTATTAATCTGTGTTCTTTTTCTTGAGAGTTAAAGCTCATTCTTGACCCTGGGAAGTTAGTTTCCATCCATGAATAAGATGCAGCTAAAAGTCACAGGTGAATTTGAGATGCAGTTGAAATCTCCAGAAACATGAGTTAGGGTTATTGTGTCAAATTATTGTTCAATTAATTGATTCATTGTTTAACCTATAAAATATCAGATAATTATAAAAATGATTTCTTTACTGTCAACAGTCCAGAACCTAAAAGATATTCAATTTACAATGTAGGACTACAACTGATGATTATTTTCATTAATGATTAATCGGCCGATTGCTTTCTAGATTAATCAATTAATCGTCTGGTCAAAATTTCCGAAAATAGCGAAAAATGTCCATTCCACTTTCTTAAAGTCTAAGGTGATGTCTTTAAATGTCTTTTTTTTGGTCAGTCCAAAACCAAAAGATATTAAATGTAATATGATATAATAGAGAGAAAAGCAGGAAATCATCACTTCTGAGAGGCTGTAAACAGCATATTCTACCATTTTTGCATGAAAAATTACTTAAACGATTAATCGCTTATCAAAACAGTGATTATTTTTTCTGTCGATTGAGTAATTGATAGTCGACTAATTGTTGCAGCTCTATTACAATGATAAAAAAGAGATAAAAGATAAAAAAAAAAAAATCCTCATATTTGAGAACCTGTTTAGAAATGTTGCCTGAATATTAATCTTAACAATCAATCTATTATTAAGATAATCAAAGATTCATTTTCTGTTGATCATCCAATCGATTAATCGACTAATCATTTGAGCACTACATTTTGATCACGTGTCTTTGTATTTCTCTTACCATGTCTGAGTCTGTACAGTATGTTCCTCTATCTATACGGGGAAGTGAGACTTTACGGGGGGTACTTGAATGCAGCATCTCTCTCCTCATGGCTTCCAGGGCTTTTGTTGGTCCCTGGCTTTTGTTGTCTCTCTCTCTCTCTCTCTCTCTCTCTCTCTCTCTCTGAGTCCAGATTCAGTTCAGTTATAATAATTCACTTCCCTCTGACCCACAGCAGGTATCAGGTCTTATCATTTATCCACTGGAGTAACACTCAAACCAAAAATGTGGATATTATTCCATGTTGACAATTATATTTTCTCAGACTTTTATACTGTTATTAATTTACTCAGGCTTACCTAAATGTATAGCACCCCTCCCTCCCTCCCTCCCCAGCCTTCCTGTGAATGGATGCTTTGTTTGAGGTTCCTGGTCCCAGTCTGGCTGCAGGCCTGCAGATAGATGGGTCTGCTGCTGCTGCTGCTTTGCATTAATCAAGTACAGTCTGAGAAATAACAATTCAGTCCCACTTAACAGGTCTGGTCTGCCAGGGTCAGCTATGAAATGAGACAGTTTGTGGATATCGTTCAGAGGTGTTCGATGACTGTCAACACGCAGCAAATATTGTCCCCACACAAAAAAAGAATAATAAATAATAATGAATTTAATATATATAGCACACTTTAAAATACGGTGAAATCTCATGGTGCTTCACAAAATGGGTAATACTATCATAATAAAGCATTTTAGAAATACTGAGGTTATGAGTCCAACCCACACAACCCACCACCCTTTGCTAGCTTTGACCAGAAACCCCAAAAGTTCTCTAAATAACAACAACAACAAAAATGTAATTCAACAATATCAAACAGGAATACAATATGTGTGTCATATCATGTGAAAAAACATGAATTCATTAATCAATAGCAACCCCAATATTGTTGATTAACACTTATAATATATATATTAATATATATAATATATAATTAGCTTGTTACAGCCTCACACTTCATTCATTCAGTTGTTTTCTGTTTTATATCTTTTGATTTAAGTTTTTCTGGTTGGTCACTTTAAAGCCATCTCCTCAGACTCTAATAGCCTGACATGATGGCAGTCGACACTGTTTTTGACATTTCATAGATAATAAAATACATATTGATTTAGTTGTTTGGATGTGGAGATTGAACCATAGTTGGTGTCCACATTTCTCCACTGTTAAGGAGACTAATTTGATTTTGCCCTTTTAAATCTGACTTCTCATTTTCTGTATGCGTTCATACCTGACACCTAATGTCCTCTACGTTCAATATGAAAAAATAACTCTTAAAAACAGCGCACGCTTTATATAACCACAATGTCCCGGGTTCAATTCCAGCCATGAGAGCTTTGTTGCACGTCATACCCCTCTCTCTCTCTTCCCCATTTCCACACTGTCCTCTCTCAAATAATAATAAATAAGTAAATAAATAACAAATAATAATATGTATATAAAAACTACATTCCTGGTTACATTCAGTTTATCCATTTAAAATACTGTGTACCACAAATTTACATTTACATTACTTATTTCATATTTATTTATGTTTTTTAGATTTAAGCCCTATATTTTAACGTGCACTATTTTATTTCTTAGATTCTTATTTTCCTTTTACTTGGGTGATTTTCCTTTTTTTATATACATATTTAATGAGCATTGTTGAAGGGAACCTGGGACCCAAGATTTTCACTGCCAACGACTGTTTGTTGTAATTGTTGTGCATCTGATAAATAAAGAAACTTGAAATAAAGGGAAAATTATCCCCAAAATAACGACTCTGCCTCAGTGTGGAAAGGGCTGAGGCAGATCACAAACTACAAGCCCAAACCATCACTCTACACAAATGACCTCCGACTTGCAAACGAGCTGAATGAGTTTTACTGCAGATTCGACGGACAAAGTAACGGCCCAGACTGCATCTCTTCTCCCCCCAGCCATCAGCCATCAGCAGTTAACACCATCAACACCAGCACCCCCCAGCTTTCACCACAAGCACCCAGCCTGTGCAAACCCCTCCCCCCTTCACACCTCTTTCCACCCAGGAGGGGGAGGTCAACAGGCTTTTCAAAAGACAGAACCCCCGCAAGGCAGCCGGCCCAGACGCTGTCTCACCTGCAACCCTGAAACACTATGCAGACCAGTTGTCTCCAGTGTTTACAGGGATCTTCAACACATCTCTGGAAACCTGCAGGGTACCTGCCTGCTTCAAAGCCTCCACCATCATCCCGGTCCCCAAGAAGCCAAGGATCACAAGTCTTCAGGACTACAGACCCGTCGCTCTGACCTCTGTGGTAATGAAGACTTTTGAACACCTTGTGCTCCACCACCTAAAGACAATTACCAACCCCCTACTGGACCCACTGCGGTTCGCCTACAGAGCCAACAGGTCTGTAGACGACGCGGTAAACATAGCCCTCCATTACATCCTCCAGCACCTGGACTCCCCTGGCACCTATGCCAGGATCCTGTTTGTGGACTTCAGCTCCGCATTCAATACCATCAGCCCAGCTCTGCTACAGGACAAGCTTTCCCCGATGAGCGTGCCTGACTCCACCTGCAGGTGGATCACAGACTTTCTAACCAACAGAAGTCAACACGTAAGGCTGGGGAAGCAAGTCTCCGACACCCAGACCATCAGCTACGGTGCCCCCCAAGGCTGCGTTCTCTCCCCGATGCTCTTCTCCCTGTACACCAACGGCTGCACCTCCAGACACCAATCTGTCAAGCTCCTCAAGTTTGCGGACGACACCACCCTCATCGGCCTCATCTCCGAGGGCGATGAGTCCGCTTACAGGTGGGAGGCTGACCATCTGGCATCCTGGTGCAGCCAGAACAACATGGAGCTCAACGCTCTGAAGACAGTGGAGATGGCGGTGGACTTCAGGAGGAACTCAGCCCCGCTCTCCCCCCTCATCCTGCGCGTCTCCCCAGTCAACACGGTGGACTCGTTCCATTTCCTGGGGACGACCATCGCCCAGGACGTCAAGTGGGAGCTAAACATTAGCTCCCTCATCAACAAGGCCCAGCAGAGGATGTACTTCCTGCGGCAGCTGAAGAAATTCAACTTGCCACAGACCATGATGGTGCACTTTTACTCGGCCATCATTGAGTCCATCCTCACCTCCTCCATCAACGTCTGGTTCGCCGCTGCCACCGCCAGGGACAAGGCCAGGCTGCAGCGGATCATCCGCGCTGCAGAGAAGGCGATCGGCTGCAACCTTCCCTACCTCCAGGAACTGTACGCCTCCAGGACCCTGAAGAGGGCAGGAAAGATTGTGGCCGACTCCTCCCATCCCGGACACCACCTCTTTCAGACTCTGCCATCTGGCAAGAGGTTAAGGTCCATCAGGACCAGAACCTCACGCCACGAGAACAGTTTTTTCCCCATGGCAGTGGGGCTCTCCAACAGCCCCTCTGCCCCCCTGTGACCGTGACTGTCTCTCTGTCTCTCACACACCAACTCACACACACACACACACACACACACACACACACACACACACACACACACACACACACACACACACACACACTCACACACACACTACTGCCCCCCCCCCCACTCTCTCTCTCTCTCTCTCTCTCTCTCTCTCTCTCTCTCTCTCTCTCTCTCTCTCTCTCACACTCACACAACAGCCTCCTCTGACACTGACTCCCCTTCTCTCATACACACTCAATACCACCCCCCCAATTCCACCTGACTGTTTGGCACAATGACAATATTTGCACTATTTACATCTGTTTATATTTTTATACTATATTTAATTCTTGTTTATATCTATATTGTTTATTGGTAGATTTCAATGTTTTATTCTTATTTTATTCTAACATTTTAATTATTCTACTGTTATTTTTTACTGCTTATTTGCACCAACGAACCAAAGCAAATTCCTAGTGTAAACCTGATACACCTGGCAATAAACGAGTTTCTGATTCTGATTCTGATTCTGATTCTGATTCTGATTCTGTCTCTTAAAACTCATAAAAAAAAAAAGTTTAAAGCCTCACTAGCAACCCCTAGAGGAAATCATTATACTCATAAACAGCATAAAAGTGTTGGACCACCACATGCTGGAAATTATATATTACTCTCACAGCTTTATCTGTAATGATGCTAATAATGTGCAGATTGACCTGAAAGTGGCGCCAGAGGAAAGGTCACGAGGTCACTCAAACACATATCTATATCTATCTATCTATATCAATGTCTATATATCTATATGTCTATATGTCTATATATCTATGTCAAAGTTGATTTATTTTTCACGTTACTTCCGTACTTAAGTTGCGCTACATTCTGTGTTATTTTAATCCAAACCACAATCTTTTCCTAAACCTAACTAAGTAGTTTTATTTTGGAAAGACTGGACTGGAGCAGATATTGACATGTGAAAAATACGTTGTTGAAAGTCGTGTCTATGTACACAAATCAAATAGATTAAATTTCGTGACTATTTCACAAACTGCCGTGAGAAGAATTCACAATAACGATAATATTGCGATATCTATAGAAAATTTGAAAAAGATTAAATAATAATGCTATCAGTCAAATTCATCTTTAACTTTGTTTGTTGTATGTTTTATCTCTTTTTTGGCAAATGAATTACACTCAAAATAAAAGTGTAGGGAGTTGGAGATGTAACCATAACTGTACAAAAACATGATTTAAGACGAGTATATCGATATATCGATTGATATATACCAGTATATCGCGACACCTCTAATGTATATACATATGTACTGTATATACCCATGTACTGTATATATATGATTATAAAACCTTTACAAGCACGTCGAGGGAGAGGAACCCATTTTAATGCATGTGTCAAGTTTACATCATAAAAACAAACAATAAGAAATTAATAAAACCAACCAACAAAAAAGTAACAGTAAACAAAAAAGTCTGCACATTACTGTATATTCTGATATTTCATGTAAACAAGAGGAATTTTTGACCTGATAGTGCTTCTCAAAGAGGAGTTTCTTTCATTGATCATTTTAAAAAACAGAAACAGGACTTTTCTTTGTCCGCATTCTAAGATAAATGTTTTTCTTCTGCCCATGGACAATAAGATCTGCACCTCATCAGTTTAATATACGAAACAATGAAGAATACAATAATGTTTCCAATGAGTCCTGTAACCATAGTAGCTGTGTGTGTGTGTGTGAGAAAGAGATCCTGGTTACTAGTGTCAGTTTGCTCTGTTGTCAGACTGCAGTGTTGGGTTTCTCTGTCCTGGATCTCCTGTAGAGATAATATCTGAAGAGAAGAGAGAAGAGAAGATACACTAACTTATAAAAAGAGGAGAGGACGGGACACTAGTGCAGATTCAAGTGCAGCTGAGTGATCCAGGTTACCTTCTCTAAATAATAAGACTCAGACTGACTTCAGGTCAGCAGTTAGGGGGACGTCTCTCACATCTACAGGTAAGAATAAATGATGCAGGAACATATTTTAGAGCAGAAATTGTAAATGATTTGACTTGATTTTGCAAAAATAAAAAATATCATATAAAGAAAAAAGCTCATTATCATCCCAGATTCTAGAAAAAGTAGTTTGTCAAGTTTAAAGTAAATACACCGAGGCTTGAGTGTCTCATGGTTTTAAAGACAGTGTTTCAGAATTAAAAATACTTTATTGATCCCCGGGGAAGAATTGGGGCGTTACAGTTGCTCTTGTATAAACATAAAGAAATGTAAGAAAATAGAAATAAATTATGTACATAATGCTACAATATAAAGACAATATATGTAAAGAAATATAAGTAAGAACTAAAATTAAAAATAAGAAAATTTGAATATAAGAAATATGACATACTGTATGTACAAGTATTTGCATTAAGACGTGCAATATATAACAAATAACCACTGTGCAAATAAGTAAATACAAAATGCTGACAAGTGGGATCTATTAAGTGTGTTAAATATAAATGCCAGAAGGGTATAAATAAGAAATGAATAAGAATATTTCTTGAATGTATAGTATAAATGCAGTATTAATGAAAGTATTACACAGTTTAACAATGATGGAGGAAATATTCAGATCCTTTACCTAAGTAAAAGTACTACTACAACACTGTAAAAAATACTCTGTTACAAGTAAAAGTCCTGCATTGAAAGTATTACTTAGGTAAAAGTATGTAAGTATAATCAGGAAAATGTCCTTAAAGTATTAAAAGCAGATACATGTCCCCTGTGACTGTTCTATTATTATATACTGTATATTCTATCATTAGATTAGTATTAATCATACATTAATGTAAAAGCAGGATTTACTGTATATACAGGTACTGCATTTAGCATAAAAATATGCTCAAATCATAACATGGCAAACTCAAGCCCAACAGTCAACAACAGCTGTCAGTGTGTCAGTGTGCTGACTTGACTATGACTTGCCCCAAACTGCATGTGATTATCATAAAGTGGACATGTCTGTAAAGGGGAGACTCGTGGGTACCCATAGAACCCATTTTATTCACATATTTTGAGGTCAGAGGTCAAGGGACCCCTTTGAAAATGGCCATGCCAGTTTTTGCTCGACAAAATTAAGTTGTGTGTTTAGTTTAGTGGTCTTTATTAAGGTGCCAACACTTTCATGTATTGATCAGAAAGATATTAAAGGTTTGTGTTAATCCACAGGGAACTGTCACACTTGAGCTGCTGTCTGTGGTCTCTGTGTCTGGACTCACCCTCGACCCTCTTTGGACCTGGTCTTGATGTAGACTAGCCTCGTCAGTGATGGCCGGATCTGGTGTTGCTCTGAGGTTGCATGAGTTCAGAGAGTCTCAGGACTCCAGACAGCTCGATGGACCGACCACGTTAACAGTAAAGTGAGTGAGCAGCAGCAGCAGCAGCAGCACAGCAGCAACCTAAACCTGGAGGACTTTACTACAAAATGATATTCAACCCTTTGGTGCTGATACTGAAGAGACGTGTGATGTGTATTCTGAGTGATAGGGACTTTCTTTTTATTCCTTTTCATTCCAGATCGTCTCGTCTGGGGAGAGATGTGCATGGATTATATCCAGGACAGCTGGGTAGAGTTCATATTGTCCACTCAAAGGATTGTGGGTAAGGCTATGTGTGAATCTCTGCTCAGTCTGATACATTTTTAAAGTGCTGCACTGAACTGCAATAATATCATATTTTTTCTGCACTTGACCAACAGTTTATATGATCTGAAAGGCAATAAAAGCCTTGAACTTATGCAATTATTATTATTATAATTATTATTATACAGAGGGGGCTGAATGTAAAACATATTTATCTAAAAAAAAAAAAGCATTTATTCAATTTCAGATAATATAAGGTTATGAGATGTCTTACATACTTATATTATATTCCTTATATCTTATAATATTATAAATTAATTTCAGGGTGGCACCACAGTTGACATCAATGTTGGAATGTAACTAAGTACATTTACTCAAGTACTGTACTTAAGTACAAGTTTGATATACTTGTACTTAACTTTTATATTCCCATTTTATACTTGGACTTCACTACATTTATTTGACAGCTTTAGTTACTAGTTACTTTTTTATTATTCTTTTTTTTTTTTTTGCATAAAAACATATGATATTCTTATATGTTATAATACAGTACTGTACTACAGAGTATCTAAAACTGGATCCACATTGACGAATTACAACATTAAAATGCTCGTAAATGTTTTTGTTAGTGATAAAAACAGACTAATATAATATTCTTTAATAATATGACACTTTGAAAGGAGCCGTTCATCATGAGTACTTCAACTTTTGATACTTTAAGTACATTTAGCTGATAATACTTCTGTACTTTTACTAAAGTGACATTTTGAATTCAGAACATCAGTATTTTTAAACTGTGGTATTTCTCCTTTTACTTAATGTGAGTACATCTTCCACCACTGGTAGAGATGAAGAGTACAGAACAGAAAGTGTTCGTCCTCTAAAGGTTACTCTGACATACATCACATTTTGATGTGGAAAATGGACATGAAAAGTAGTTTAACTGCACAGGAAATTAGTTTTAATGTTTAGCTCCTGATTGGCCTACAGTGGTGGAAAGTACATTTACTGAAGGACAATTTTGAGCTACTTGTACTTACTCTATTTTAAGGTATTCTATACTTCTACTCCACCACATTTTTTAACAGTTAGTTACTTTTCAGACTTAGAATTTACTTACAAAACATCTAATAATAACTTTATTGATAACTTTATTTATAGCACCTCTCAATCAGAAATCAGAAACAGGTTTAGTGCCAAGTAGGTTTTCGCATGCCCTGGTATTTTGGTGCATAACGATAAACATAAGAGAAGATAAAAGCAAGTACTGCAACAACTAAGAAACATATATGAATAAAAATTGGCAGAAAAATGTGAAAAATATCTTGATTTAAAAATGAAAGTGTAAAATTACAAAGTGCTTTACAATAACAACAAATAATAAAAGTCAATAAAATCCAAAACACAAAATAATTACAACAAAACCCATCAGTTAATCTAAGTACTTGTTGGAACAGTTTATAAAATATGATGCATTATTTAGATTAAACAAAATTAGATCCACTTGAACCAACTGCGAAATTGAATTACTGCGTTCGTATTCATACTTAAAATACAATTTTGTTGGTTTCATACTTTTACTTCAGTAGAAGTTTTAATGCAGGGCTCTTACTTGTAGTGGAGTATTTTCACAGTGTGGTATTGTAACTTTTACTTTTACTAAATTATTGGAATACTTCTTCCACCACTGTTGAAGCGAAGGTTGGTTAAAGATTAAAGTTGTTTTGAGGAAAAGGTGACGTGGTGTGTAAAATGTGAGTGGGTTCTTCCTCTGGGGATGAGAAATGTTGGTAAACTGGCATCGCAATTTGGCTGCAATCATTTTAATATATATGTTTCTTGTTTACAAATTGGAAAAGTTGGACTATCCACAATAAATTGTAGAAAACAAATATCTACATGTACTTCTGTCTCTCAACATGCTGCAGCTATAATCTTCACAGTAGACGGTCTCAGTCCGTCCACGAGTCTCTTCAGTCTCCAAACCCTCCGTGTGAAAACTACCAGCAGAGTTTTGACCTCCGCACCCTGAGAGCGCTGACTGTCCTCCGTCACCGTCCTGCTGTCCTGGAGCAGCGTCCCCCTCAGACGGCTCACCAGGACCAGTTTCCAGACCAGTCTCCTCTCTTTCCTCCTCAGTAGTTCAGAACAATGTGCTCTCAATGGAAATATTTCAGGATTTATGGATTCTTCACATAAAACACAAAAGTGCATTCAAAACTTTACTTAAAGGGACTATATGTAACTTATCACGCGCATAAATCATACCGGGTCGGAATCCCAGCAGCTCTGCTCCTGCTGTCTGCTCCAGCCTGCTCGCACACCGCGCTCGTTCTCACCCGCTCGGCTCGCTCCAACTCCACGTGAACGCGCGCACACTACACACTGCAGAAGAGTTAGTTTAGCTCTGAGAATATCTAGTGAATGTGCAGTGGACGTTTGTGCAGAAATAAATGCTGCAGCTCCTCCAGACCAACAGAGGTTTCCCGTGTCTTGTGAAGTGACGGGGCTCCGCAGAGAGTTACGTTATCGTCCCGACCGGGTGTCGGTGTCTACTCCCCCCCCCCCCCCCCCCCTCCGTTCCCTCTGGATCGGGAGGAAAAGCCAACGCTAGGATCAGCATTGATTCATGGAGAGACCTTCCTCTGGTCAGCTAACATTACTGCCAAGCAGGTGAAATATAGAGTGATATTGTGTGTTTACTGACGTGTGTCGCCTCACTGTTTAGACCGGTGCTCGTACATGTCTATGTAGAGCGAGCACGAGCGCGAGCACGAGCACGAGCACGAGCACGAGCACGAGCACGAGCACGAGCACGAGCACGAGCACGAGCACGAGCAACAGGACGCCGACTTTCGTTGAAATTGCGGCCACAGGTGTCGCTGTGAACAAGCAATTTCTGATTCTTACATATAGTCCCTTTAAGTAAATGCACAAAAGTATTAGCATCCAAATATACATAAAGTACCAAATATACATAAAGTACCAAAAGTAACGGCTCATTTCAGAATCATACATATTATATTATTGGATTTTAACCATTGATGCATTATTGTGTACTTTAATATTACAGCTAGCTTTTTATGTTATTATTTTTTAATTATTTAATAATAAATAATTACATTATTTTTTATTTAAATGTATTTATTTATTTTTTGGCCCGCCACCACCGGAGGAGGACAAAATTTACGTTGTGTTTATTGTTTTTTCAAATTAGTAGCCAATGAGGGAGAAGAAACATGATAATACAACTAATGATAATCATAATCACAGTCATAAGGATAATAATATTACTTTAAAATAATAACAATAATAACAAGAACAATAACAACAACAACAACAATAATAATAATAATAATAATTTTTTGAAAAGAAAAAGAAGAAAGAAGGGGCGAATAAGCCGACCAATAAAACCCTGCTTTTTTTTTTTTGTTTTTTTTTTTTTTAGCAACAAGGCAGCTTGAGAGCCAGTCAGATATGACACATTTTAATTTTTTTATTTAATTCTGTGATTTTGTTATTATGTTTGGCTGAGACTAGCTTTAGTGTTATACAGTATGTTTTGAGAGGAGTTCAGCCAATGTTTTATGGAGAGTAGGTGTCTGGATTTCCAATTGTGAAGAATATAGAAGAAGAATAGTTTTCTTGGTGATAATCTTTTTATACATATTTTATAAATATTACTTTATATACTGCTGGGTAGCTTGTGAATTTCCCCCTGGGGATCAATAAATCATTGATATAATAATATAATTATTTAGTAATCTGTATCTGAATCTGGAGAGTAACTTAAGTTATCAAATAAATGTAGTGGAGTAAAAAGTACAATATTTGTCTCTGAATTGTAGTAAAGTAGAAGTAGAAAGTAGCATACAAAGTAATTTTTGACATTGTTTTCCATGTGGGTCACAGATGGATGTGTCGTAAACACTTCAGCCGTTTTGCCGTCATGTCAGTAACAGCTACAGAACCTGTTTCATGTAATTCAGGTATGTGACGTGTGTTCATTTTTACAATTTTTGAAACAACCTGAACGCTTGTTTACAACTTACAACACAACCCCCCCACACACACACATGCACACACAACATTTGATGAAAACTATATATTTCTTCAGCCAACAAAAATATATAAATTGACTTTTTTGTCAATTTCAATCTCTTATCCTAAACAATTTATTGTGCATTTATGTGTGACATGTTCGCATTAGAGCTGAAACAATAAATCAGATTAATCAATTAGTACACTGACAGAAAATGAATCTATTTAGGTAATCAATTAATAATTTGAGCCACTTTTCACGCATAGAGGTTAAACATTTGCTTCTTCAGCTTCTCTAAAGTGAGGATTTGCTTCTGTTCTTTGTGTCATATGCAGAGGTGGAAAGTAACTAAGCACATTTATTCAAGTACTGTACTTAAGTACAATTTTTAGGTACTTTTTATTCTACTTTCTTCTTCTACTCCACCTCAATTCAGAGACAAATATTGTACCTTTTACTCCACTACATTTATTTGATAACTGTAGTTACTCTCAGATTAAGATTACTAAATAATTACATTATTATATTAACACAAATGTATTGATCCCCAGGGGAAAATTCACAAGCTACCCAGCAGTATATAAAGTAATATTTATTAATTTATTTTATATATATATATATATATATATATATATATATATATATATATTAAATTGTTATCTAATATATGTATATAAATCATTAAAATTAGCCAGCTGCAATATTAAAGTACACATTAAGACACCAATAATCATAATCCAATAATATAATATACACTATTATAAAGTTATACAAAATGATAACTTTTGGTAATTAAAAAGTATATTTTGATACTTTTGTACTTTTACTTAAGTAAAAGTTGAATGCATTACTTTTACTTGGTATTTCTACTTCTACTCAAGTAAAATATCTGAGTACTTCTTCCACCACTGGTCATATATTTAGTGTACTACTGTAAATAGTATACTAAATATATATTATACTACTTAGTTTATTAAATATATTTTAGTTTTGGGCTGTTAGTTGGAAAAAAAAACAAGCAACTTGAAGGCACCACTTTGGGCTCTGGAGAGTCAGTTGTCAATCAAACGGACAGTCCTGTGACGTAATCAGGTGAAATAAGTGGAAACACCTGTGTGGGTGGATTAACGTCTCTGTGTAAAATGAGACAGTGTTCGTGCAGAAAAACAATTCCCATGTGATCAGTTGTGACAAGAAAAGTGCCTCAGTAGGTATGTCTACCTGTTTGTCTCTAACTGGGGTCATCACTTAACACAGAGCTGAAGCGTTTGGTACTAGAAGTGATGAAGAGCACAATTTGACAGCTAACCAGTCTGACAGCCTAACCTGAACCCTGAGGCGGTCCCAGGACACAAATGAACAACTTGCCCACTAATCATATGCTGTACATACAGTACAGCACATAGCTGTATGCCACTGCTCATACAGATCTATGATCCTCCGGCCAGGTGTAGTCCTGTGGGGAGATCATGTGTTAATTTGTGTGTGTATCTGCCTGTCTGTCCGCAGCTTATCTCGTATACTACTGGACCCATCAGCCTAATATTTTCTGTGCTCATTTATGACTGTATGCTCAAAGACCTCTATGGTTGTGGTTAACATTGACAAAAACAAAAACAAAAACAAACATACAGAACAAAAACAAAGCTCCAAATCTCTTTCTTAAAAAGCAAAGACAAAAGTCAGGAATTGTAGGATGGGTGGTGGGAGGTTGACAAGTCATCCATCCAAAACAAACATATCTTTTACTTCCTGCATGAACGCAGCAGAACATTTCAAGAGTTCAATAGGCCTTCAACAGTTGAGTTACGATGAGAAAAAACAGATAACTCTGTCTTACAATGACTATATTCGAACAATAAACTACAGTAGATTTTGTGAACTTTGTACCGTTAAACTGATGGTAATGTCCGACAGTTACACATATTTATTTACTGTGTGTATTAAATACAAAAGTGAGTTTGCTATCTAATCTAAGAAAAAACGAGCAGTAAGATTTTAATTTAAAAAAGTTAAGGTACGCATCAAACTTAAAAAGTGAGTTTCAGTAAATAAATGTAATTGAGTTAAAAAATCATATTTTATTATCATTATTATCAAATATTTTGTAATGAGTTGTCTAGGGCATTTTAACAGAGTACAAGCAGTCAGAGGGGTAAATAACTGAGTGAAGTAAACATGTCTTAAAATATACTTAAAATTATATTATATTTAGATTATATTTAGATTTATTGCCCTTTGCACAGGTACAGGACAGTACAGGTACATTGGAAATGTTGTGCAAATCTCTCGGAGTCAACTTTAAATAAAAAAAGGCAAAGAAAGGCAGTTAGAGTTATATAAGCCCCTTTGTGTCTGCTTGTCAACACTTTATGAAAAGACTCACAAGACTCACCCCTCAGGAGAATGTACTTTTCTTGAAGTGAAAGTTATCTAAACAATCTAATCATCATCATCATCACCATCTAAACTATTTTCATTGTGACCTTTTTGGGTCAAACTTCCTGGATGATGTGTGTTCAGTTCCCATGCATGTGTTTGGATAGTGAAACAGCAAAAAACTACACAAACTAGTTAGCTTTATCCTTGCTGGTATCTGGCTGAGTGTTGAGCAAACATGAGCTCCTCTCTGACCCGGTCAGTCTGCAGGACTTCCTGCCCAACCGAATACCAAAGCAGAAGATTTGGCACATCCATCCGAGAGCAGGAATAGTATTGTTTTATTCACGTTGGAGCTGGAGTTTATCTTTTTTATTTTTATCAGAACACATGTGAGCTTGAAACTGCAAACTCAGACAACCCAACTACAGAAACATGTCGGCCAATACCTATACTACCATATCATTTAGTATGCCAGAAAAAAATGTAGTATGTCCCAATACATAGTATGTCGAATGCAGTATGCCAAAAATACCAGGATGTCCTACTGCATCTGGTTGTATTTTGCAGTATGCAAGCCAGCATATTTTTCTGGCTATTCTGACCCACAATCCTCTGCGCAGCGGACGATACATCACATCTACTTAGCCGCAGAGAGAGCACAGAGAGATTACAGCTCATTGACAGGAGCTGCCAGGTGAGCAAGAAGGTCAACAGTTATTAATTTGGGTGTGTTCCAAATCACATACTTTTTCTTTTCACTTTTAGTACATACTGCAGCTGCCCTTACAAATTACGCATGCAGTATGTACACAATTGGGACATACTACTTCCTCATACACTTCTTCATACATCTGCTGTGCAGAGGAGTGTGGGTCAGAATAGCCAGAAAAGCATGCTGTCTTAAGTACGGGAGTTATGTAACAAAAACTACTTAGTTAGGTTTAGGAAAGGGTCGTGGTTTGGTGTAAAATAACTTCGGAAGTTGCGTAACTTAAGTGCGGAAGTTATGTGACAAAAACCATTTAGTTAGGTTTAGGAATCGATCGACTTGGTTAGGCTTAGGCAACAAACTACTTAGGTTTAGGAAAAGGTCGTGGTTTGTGTTAAAATAGCTTCGGAAGTGCCGTAACTTAAGTACGGAAGTCACGTGACAAACAAATCAACCTTGACTTGTGGTTTCACGCGGGATACGTTCACTAGTCTCCTGGGCGAAAGTCTGATGTTTTTTGATCCCCCTATCCACCCTCACCTCCTCCCTTAAATTTGTCTCTATAGACGAATCAATACATTCAATTTTGTGACTTCTTCACAAACTGCTATGCCACTGGGCTGTTATTTGACATACTATGTATTGGGACATACTAAATCTTTTTCTGGCATACGTATGGTAGTATGGGTATTGCAATGCACAGTTTGTAAGGGTAGCTGCAGTACGTAGTAAAAGTAAAAAGAAACTTCCCCCAAGTTGATGCATTTCTTGGGACTCTTCAGACTTCTGTATCCATCCATCAGATCCCCTCAGACTTTCTCACCTGTCCAAGTCACCGGACTACATCCACCTGCTCACCTGTTCCTCATTCACTTATTACCCCTCATTTGTACCAGCCCATCTCCACCTGCTCCAGGCCAGATTGTCAATGTGGCTTCCTCCCTTTGACTTCCTGCCTCCTGTACCTGCTACTGTGCTCTAATCTGTAACCTACCTGCCAGCACCTTTTCCCCATTCCTGTTCCCCTGTGGATTCTCAGTTACTTCTGTTTGGACTTACATGCCAGTAAGCTCATGTATCATCTTTTTACCATTAAATCACTGAACTGTTCCCGTCAGCCTGGTTGTCTGCCTCATACTCAACCTCTTGACAGTACGATCTGGCCAGTTATGGACTCACCATGCTGGCCATTTTTCTTGGCATGAGTTCAGATTGACTAAGGAAGTTTCCTGGTTTCACGGACAGCCTCGCTGTTATCTGGAATCGGCACCCTGAGTTTGCCCAAAAAAGTGGCATTCTTCAGGTGAAAGTTTTTTACAAGCATTGCTCCAGATCCTGTTTGTCCCAAGCCAGTCACTCCAGCCTCCTCTACATTCCAAATACACAACGCTCGGTCATTATTAAAAAAAAACAAAAAACGGTGGGCCGGTGGCCCTTCCTCATTTTCTGCATTGAGGCACGGTAAGAAATTAACAAATAAATAAGAAAGAAAGAAATACACACATAAATTGTTGTGAAACTGGCTAAACACTTTTAAACCAACAATATCAGGGACCAATTGTTTATTTATATTATCATAAAAACAGTTATTTATGAAAATAAAAATCTTAATTTTTGTCTTAAATCCATTGTGATGTCTGATGTGTGTTGCGGTTTATGGGGCTAGGGTTAGGGTTCTAGGGGGTTGAACCCTAACTCGCCGGCTCTAGCCTTTTTGGTGTCCAAATCTAGGACACCAAAAAGGCTAGAGCCGGCCCTGCCAACTCGTCATATAGGCTACTGACGCTTTGTCAGACCCCTCGGCCTCACTTTTCAGTCGCAGTAAACACGTGCTTGACGTTGTGAATTAAACAAAAACACTTGCTTAGGTTCAGGCAATAAAACCACCATAGTAAGGTTTAAGAAAAAACAACATGGTTTGTCTTAAAATTACTACATTTGTACAGTGAAAATGACACTGAACGTTGTGAACACAGGACATGAACGAACAGCAGATTGTAACGTGACGCACAGGACACAAACAGCGGTCTCCTGGACGAAAGCCTTGTGTTTGTTGGACCCATCAACCTCTTTTACCCTTTATAATACATCACCACAGCACTTTCCCTGTGTGTTAAATATTGACGTGGATTGAGTTTGCATTATAGTTAATGGAAAGCCTGGTGCGTCTCGGCACTAAAGGATGCCTTGTGCGTTGGTATAGAACGCAGACGGCTGTGATAAAGTGTTGGTATTTGATGCCATGGAAATGAGAACAAGCTGAAATACAATAACGCACTGCAAATTCAGACAGAAGACAGTAAACACTGTGTCTGTTAGGGCCACTGTATTTGTATCAGAGCTTGTTTGATGCTGCTGGATACAGGGTTGATGAGAGCGGTAAGGCTGAAACAGACAGGAAATGTGATGTAAAACCAAAATTATGAGCTAAAAAGGCTAAAAAGCTCAGTAGAGCTGCAGAGTTGATGATAATTCTCTGAGTTTCGAGTAACCACTTTTCAGAACCTAGTGATTGAATATTAAAATCAGAAAGAATAATTCATGCTCGAAACTCTGCGGTCAGTTTAAACTCATGTGATTGTGATGCTTTGTTGTCGCTGTAATTTGATATGGAAGATTACAAAAGATGTAAATGTCACGTTCAGGTGTTGGGTGAACAGTCTCTGATGCAATTGTGGGCTTTTTAAAAACGTATATCATGTTTTCACAGTGGTCACAGCAGTCTTTGTGTGTTGTTTAGTCACAGCTTTGACATTTTCCCTGTTCCGTCAAGGAAATGATGCATGACAACTCGTAAAGCAGGTTGGTCCACAGGTGGAAGTAGTGGTATATAAACTCGGACGTTTTTGTCTGCAGACACGGAGCTGCAAACTTCCATCAGCAAAGAAAGTTTATACAGTAGGTGGAAGAACGTGGTAAGAAACACCTTTTCTTTATCTTCTTTTTGTTATTATGTTTATTGCCATATTGTGTGTGCTGTTTTTGTTATATTGTATGACAAGTGACAGTTTATATTTAATATTTGACTGTTTGTTTTATTCACCACTTTGTTTGAATCTGAAAAAAAATTGAGAGATAATAAAATAACTCAAAGTAATTAATAAAAACAAATTTAATTCAGCAACATATTTACCTAGAGCCAGTTATTTGTCTCTGCTCACTACATGCTGTGTACAACCTGGACCTTATGACTATTTGTGTATTAATGTTGAATATAATCAAAAGGCAGATGTATCTCTTAGTAGCATTACTCATCCTGATAAAAATGTGTAAATTGTTTATCTTATTTTGTAGAGTAAAAGAGTAAAATTACAAAAATACCCAATTTATTCTAAATATTAATTGTTTTTTTTAGAGTTATTCTACAAATATATATAATAAGTACATTAACATGAATTTAGCTAAATTCAGCCTTTAAGACTTATTTTTCCTAAGAAAAATGTTTTGCTTGTTTTTCTTGGCTCATTTCTCTTGATTCACAGATTTTCTAGACATGAGGATAAATATCTCAAAACGAGACAGAAAAAAAATGACACTTGATTCTTTTAAATTGTTGACTGGACCTTTAATCAGGTAAAACAATCACATGAGTTTTTAGCAATAATCTGTCTTGTTAATGGAAATATTGTCAGTATTGATTAACGATTCTGTAGATAAAATGTTTGTTTTTTAACAGAGCGTTCTGCAATAATCTGAATCATGACCAACAGTTCTTTGGCTTTTTCTCTCCATCTGCTGCTGACTGTTCATTAGCATGTTGTAAACTGTTCTCACCACTAGAGGACCCTGTTTGCTATAAACTGAGCTGAACACTGAAGATCAGTTTAAATCAGTCTATCTAATATTTTGATTTTCCCATTTTCCCAATAGAAGGCGTTGACATGAAGTTGGGGCTGCTGGTGGTGTTGGCAGTGGTGGTTCTGGTGCCCAGCCTGTCCGAGGGCCGGACCGTCTCCAGATGCGAGCTGAAAGCAAAGCTTGGGGAGGCGATCAACCTGCCCCGTCATCTTCAAAGGTTCAAGGACAAAATCCTGGCAGCAGGTGAGGTTAATGAAATGGTGGGTTAGGTGGTTTGAGGTGTAGAAAAGTCAGCTCATGAATCTCTCTGAGAAAATACAGAGCAGGAAGACAGATAAGAGTAAGAGAGTTTGTTCCTGCAAACAGGAATAAAAAAAAAACTTTAAAAAGTAGTGGATGTTAAAGGAAGACAATTTCACTTATGGACATATTCTGTTTTTCCTTGTTTGCTTCCTGCTGACTTGTTTGCTGCAGTTATCTGTGAGGTGTATAGGAGGTCCCGTCTGAACACCGCCCTGGTGTACGGCAAACACAGAACTACAACGACAGCAATGCCAACAACTGTCAAAACTCCCTCAACACCACAACCAGTGACTCATGACGCAACAACCCTAGAGCCAACGACCCCTGAAACAACAACCCCAGAGCCAACGACCACTGAAACAACGACCACCGAGCCAACGTCCCCTGAACCAATCCAAACGACAGCGCCATCACAAACCTCAGAACCAGATGCCACGAATTCAAGCCCTGAACCAATCACAATGGCTCTGGAAACTAGCAACGTCAGGCGAAAGCGTAAGGCTGACACAACCAGCGAGGATTCTGACTCGACAGAGAGACACAGGAAGCTGAAGGAACTGCTGAACAAGGTGTCACAGCATGACAAATGTATGGACAAAGAGAGTGATGAGAGCGATAAGGGCGGGGTGATGCAGGATGACGACACAATAGGCAATGAGGACAAAGAGAGCAATGAGGGGGACAGCGGGGTGACGCAGGATGATGACAGTATGGATGAAGAGAGCGATGAGAGCGATGAGGGCGGGGTGATGCAGGATGGAGACTTAATAGGCGATGAGGCCGAAGAGAGCAATGAGGGCGGGGTGATGCAGGATGACGACATCATAGGTGATGAGGACGAAGAGAGCGATGAGGGCGGGGTGATGCAGGATGATGACAGTATGGACGAAGAGAGCAATGAGAGCGATGAGGGCGCGGTGATGCAGGATGATGACAGTATGGACGAAGAGAGCAATGAGAGCGATGAGGGCAGGGTGATGCAGGATGATGACATAATAGGCAATGAGGACGAAGAGAGCGATGAGGGCGGGGTGATGCAGGATGACGACATAATAGGCAATGAGGACGAAGAGAGCGATAAGGGCGGGGTGACGCTGGATGAAGACATGCCAGTCTTTGAGGACGAAGAGAGTGATGAGGATGAAGAGAGCGATGAGGACGAAGAGACCGATGAGGACGAAGAGAGCGATGAGGGGGACAGCGAAAAGGAAGACGAGGAAGAAGAGGTTGAGGAAGATGGGAAACGTAAGAGGCGTTCCTTAGGTGGCTGGAGGCCCAAAAGGCCACGGTCTCTCGGCCTTTACGGGCTCTTCCAGCTGTCTGACAGGTCCTTCTGTGATTCAGGTTATCGCATGTCCAGAAACAAGTGCAACACAGACTGCAGGGGTGAGTCTTTGAACCAGAGATTACAGAGATGATATTTATTTACTAGATACTACTTACTTTATTAAGTAGATATTTTGCATATTAATAACTATTCCTTTTTTCCCCTGAAGCCTTCACCGATGACAACATAATGGATGACATTGATTGCTTTGTGAGGACTGGTTATTGGCGGTAAGTTTGTATACAGCAAAGTTAAAGTGATATTTCATCCTCATATATATCTATATGCAATGGGTGGTTTGATTACAGCATATAAATACATATGTATATACCAGCCCAGTCACACAGCAGTTTGTGAAATAGTCATAAAATTGAATGTATTGATTCGTGTACATAGACACCAATTTCACATTTTTATCGTGATGGTCAGCACAAAATCAATTTGTATGTAATCCATGTAATTGTGATCCAGGAAGTAGGATGGAGGAATAACTTTTTCGTAAGATATCATTGGATGAGAATATGTTGCAGGCTTGGTGGGACCACATGCTGCTTACTGACAAACTAATGCTGTTTTAACTAATTGTTTTACTTTTTTTTCCATCTAAACAGGCATCTCTTGAAGTACCGCTCTCGCCGGTGTTATCGCACCAGGAACTTCTTCAACGAATGTGGTTGAGCAGCTGACACATTTTCTACCTGCAGGATGTCACGCCAACAACGATTTCTTCATCTTTCTTCATCTTTCTTCATCTACCTCCAATGTGACCTTTGAACCGAAAGGTATCTCCTAAACATTGTGAACCTTTTTATATTTTTAAACTTTTAATTAATCACTGATATTTCTTTAATAAAGTTATTCAAGTTATTATTTTGTTTCACTTCGTTTGTGGGTGAATTTGCCCCCCAAAATCACCAGAACTTGAAGTTGAACTGACACATATATCTCAGTAATTTGAACAGTTTTGAAGATATTGTTTTACCACTTTAATCTACTTTAAAAGAATGTTTTGTGATGAGACAAACAAAGAATATTATTGTATCTTCTGCTATATCTGTGATCATCTAATAAACATGTTTTTATGTATCGTTTATGTTTGAGAACATGTTTATTATAGTAACACTGACTGATCAAAGAATAGAAGACTAATTCTGATAACATACAGTAATAACAATCAGGAATGCTCTGACAGGCTACATGGCTTTCTTGATGTACATTTCAGAAATTGAACTTGTGACCTTTTTGGTCTCCGACCTCTGGGCCACATTTCCACTGCTGCATTAGTAAAGATACAACAAGGAACTTTAATTTTGTGTTGATTTTGGCAGTCCCTGTGTACAAAAGTGTTAATGTTTCCGAGCACCAGAGTCCCTTTAGAAAACCGCTCATTTTACTGCAGCAGGGTCTGACAGTCTGCCCCGTTCAGTCCTGGTTCTGGCTCTCCCGTGCCTCCCTTCCCTCCAGTGGGCCCAGCAATACGGCTTGGGCCTCCTGGCTGGAGGAGGAGCCGCTGCTGCCGAGCGTGGAGCTCTCCACCTCCCGCCGGAACTCCGACCGCCCGAGAGCAAGATCTGGGTTTTTCCGCGGCGGGCTGGTCGCTACCGGAGGCCCCGCTGCAGTGAACTGAAGGAGTTTCCAACGAACCTGCGTGATTTCGTCTGATTTCGCCGAAATCAGACACGGTGGCAGAGTAACATTGCCAATCTTCTCACTGATGGTCTCGTTTACTTATGTAGGTCATATAGAGGTATCAGTATTAAATTGAGACTGTTTCATAAACAATTAAAAGTTCTTTGCAGTAACTTTAAACCCTGTTTCCCACTTTTCAAGGATTCAAGGTTTTATTATTGTCAATATACAACACAGGATTACTGGGGCTGTCAAAGTTAACGCGATAATAACGTGTTAACGCAAATTTGTTCTAATGCCACTCATTTCTTTAAGGTTGTAGCAGGCTCAGTTTTAAAGAAGATATTGGCATCATATGAAACTAGAAAACCTAAGTAACCAATGACCAAGCCAACGACTACTGAACATCATACTAACTCGTCACGAAGGAGGCTAAATAATGCTCCAAACTTATACCAAATTTTGGAGAGGAAAAACTGGCATGGCCATTTTCAAAGGGGTCCCTGACCTCTGACCTCAAGATATGTGAATGAAAATGGGTTCTATGGGTACCCACGAGTCTCCCCTTTACAGACATGCCCACTTTATGATAATCACATGCAGTTTGAGGCAAGTCATAGTCAAGTCAGCACACTGACACACTGACAGCTGTTGTTGCCTTTTGGACTTGAGTTTGCTTTGTTATGATTTGAGCATATTTTTTATGCTAAATGCAGTACCTGTGGGTTTCTGGACAATATTTGTCATTGTTTTGTGTTTTTAATTGATTTCCAATAATAAATATATACATACATTTGCATAAAGCAAGCATATTTGCTCACTCCCATGTTGATAAGAGTATTAAATACTTGACAATTCTCCCTCTAAGATACATTTTGAACAGATAAAAAATGTGCAATTAATTTGCGATTAATTAACTATGGACAATCATGAGATTACTCACGATTAAATATTTTAATCGATTGACAGCCCTAAGGATTGCAAAATGAAATGTAGTTGTAGCCCCCATGCTGCACACAGAGTAAAAACAGATATCAAAATATTTAAATTCGAATAGAATATAAACAATAAAACAGAACAAATTAATGCAATAAAGGAAGAAATAAAATGGAAAACTAAATTATATTTACAAGGAATATATACAGTAACGTTTATATATACATACAACAAATATATATAATTATGTGTAATATCAGTGTAATATGAGTATATGTTTTAAATAATAGTGTAAATAGAAAACTTTGGTAAAAGTGGGAGTGAAGGTAGTGCATAAGGTAGTGGGATGTTTTCTCCTTTACACCGCATATAGTAATAGAGGCTCAACAGATGTGTTGGAAATTTGGGAAGTTTTAAAACTTTGACATCACTAAAGAATAATAATAAAAAAAAAAACTTTATAGAAAACTTATTCACTGAAACTGACACTACGTGTTATCCTGCTCATCTTTCATGTTGCTGTTTTGCTGCTCTTGGTATTGTTGTTTCCTTTGTTGGGCTGGTCATGATGTGCTCAGGACACACTCACACACACACACACACACACACACACACACACACACACACACACACACACACACACACTGTGTAGGCCTATTCACTGCTGTGACAGTGCCGCTGCTGACACCCGATCCTCTGAAATCGTTAATGTCTTATGATGATGTGAACACATAAACTGTCTCACCTTATCTGGTTTTTAGTCTCAGAGCCAAGTCTTTTCAACAGGATGAAGGCGTAACCTGTAAATAAGAAAAGGTGTTTTCAGGTAGACGGATCATTTTCCCCTTGACCTCTTTAGAGCGCAGAAACCCAAATAAAACTGTGAGATTTGACAGAACATTGTGCACTTCCTGAGCCCTGTTTCTAGGCACCAAGGGATCGGTCTTTATCTGAAGAGAACAAGAGATGCAGGTCTGTGATTCACCACCGGTGGATCTGCAGACTGTGTATTTTTGTATTTGTATCATGTCACGTATATTTTCAGAGAGTTGGAGTCAAGATGAGGGTACTTATGGCGTTTCTCTTTGCAGTTTTGGGCTGCAGTCTGGCTGAAGGACGACTTGCGTCCAAATGTGACCTGAAGAAAGAGGTAATGGAGAAACTGGGACTGACTGAGAAGTTGGACATAGTGGCCAAGACTAAGTACTGGTTGTAACTTTTACATTAGAAACACTGAAGCCTACTATTAAAGAGGCTATATGTAAGAATCAGAAATTGCTTGTTCACAGCGACACCTGTGGCCGCAATGTCAACGAAAGTCAGCGTCCTGTTGCTCGCGCTCGCCCGTGTGAACGCGCTACCTGAATGTGAGCGAGCGTCCGTCAAAACAGTGAGACGACACACGTCAGCTAAAACCACAATATCACTCTATATCTCCCCTGCTTGGCAGTAATGTTAGCTGACCAGACGAGGGTCTCTCCATGAATCAATGCTGATTCTAGTGCTGGCTTTTCCTGTCTCGGCCCGCCGACACGGAGGAAACGGGGGGGGGAGACGGTCGGGGGGGGGGGGAGACAGCGACACCCGGTCGGGGGGGGGGGGACACCGACACCCGGTCGAGACGATAACGTAACTCTCTGCGGAGCCCCGTCACTTCACAAGACACGGGAAACCTCTGTTGGTCTGGAGGAGCTGCAGCAGTTATTTCTGCAAAAACGTCCACTGCACATTCACCAGATATTCTCAGAGCTAAACTAACTCTTCTGCAGTGTGTAGTGTGCGCGCGTTCACGTGGAGGTGGAGCGAGCCGGACGGGTGAGAACGAGCGCGGTGTGCAAACAGGCAGGAGCAGAGCTGCTGCGCGCTCGCGTACCCACACGCGACCGCGCATGGGATACCGACCCGTTAAGATTTATGCGCGTGATAAGTTACAAATAGTCCCTTTAATGGTTCTGAAAATAAATACATGCTTAAAGGAACAGTGTAGCATTTTAGGGGATCTACTGGCAGAAATGGAATATAAAAAGTATGTTTTCATTAGTGTATAATCACCTGAAAATAAGAATCGTGTTTTTGTTAGCTTAGAATGAGCCCTTCATATCTACATAGGGAGCGGGTCCTCTTCACAGAGTCCGCCATGTTGCTCCACCTTGTTTCTACAGTAGTCCAGAATGGACAACCAAACACTGGCTCTGGAGACAGCCTTTCATGTTTTTACGTTACCTGAAGGCCACCATAGTCAAAGAAGGTATATTGATAAGTGAAAGTCAATTGGTCGTTCCATTGCAAGTTCAGCGCCCAGCAGCAGAGCTACGCTCCCGCCATTTTGGACTGAAAGCGACTACCGGATGCCAGTAACCTACAAGTGTCGTACAAAAGTACAACAATATCATTTTATTCTATTGTCATAATTTTAATGTCTCTACCAAAATAGCCTGTGTTGAACAATAAAATATTATAAATGCATACTATTATAACTATTTACTTACTTAATTATTTATTTATTAAACTTCCCAGAGGAGCGATGGACATAAATGTAAATTAAAAAAATCCAGCACACAGATTTTGAGAGCAATCTCAATCTTTTTCATGTCAAGGACCTCCAAAATGGATGTACAATAGACCACAGACCATGGATGTAGAAGAGGTTGTGTCCTGTGCATTTGCCCTGCGTGTTGGTAAATAACCTACAACTACATTAAATTCTGTTTATGTCATGCTGCTAGCACTACTACCTACTGGCCGATAGCCGGTTGTTTGGGAACAGAGACGTTAATACATCCACCACGGTACAGGCTTACAGCATACAGCCCATGGGTGTATTATAAGATAATAAAAGTGATGAATTACAGCCAATATATCCATTATTACAGCTGCATACAGCTAGCAGGAAGCTGGCAGAGCCAGATATATCATATAAGCGTGCAGGGTGGTGCAGTCCTGTAGGTCTGATGCATAATGAACGTGCATCAGACCTACAGTCTGATGCACGTTCATTATGCCGGGGAAAATAACTTTGGATTCACCTATTAGTTTATTTTACAACTTTTAGGACATAATGATTTAAATGAGGGTATTTAAGTGTTCGTACTGGGAAGTTGATTTACCTAAAAAAAAAGGATCTTCTGATTTACAGACATCTCTTTATACATCCATGGCCACAGACTCATTGGCGTTTTCAATCCAAAATGGCGGCAGCGCTACCGCAGCGCCATCTAGCGGCTATTGTGAAAAAAGCACCAGAGTTTTGTGTCTTTACTCTTTGCCGTAGTTCTCCAGCATGCTTGGAGAGGGAGGGATGAGTGGAGGGGTATTCAGTTTGTTGCAATCTGCAACCACAATGCAAGATGCTGCAAGATGCTACACACTGCACCTGTAATATTTTGTTAATTGGAAGCAAGAAATGGATGAAAAATTGCAGATTTGTTTAATGTTATTCACAATATTTTTGTCCAAAAGACACACAAGAGGACGGAAGAGTAAATTATGCCTACATGTGTGTTGACTCAGCAGGGATAATTAGAAAAGTTGATCTACAGGAGAATAAATATTTAAAAGCAATACAGAATGCCTCCAGTTTTCTGGCACTTGGAGCAGGTTTTAACACCAGTGCGGTGAAGCAGCTGGACGAGGAGGTCTGGACGCTCTTTGGTCATTTCCAGCTCAGCAATCATCTGGTCTGCAGCGACGGCACGACTCCGTCACCCAACATCTGTGGGACGGATTGCGACAGTGAGTTCAGTTTTTTTTTTTTATGTCTACATGTCATTATCATTATAACATATCCTCACTCCCAACTCGTCAAATACCGTCGCTTTGGTCAGTGCCCCTCGGCATCGGAGACCGATGCACGGGGTACTCCTCTTTTGGACGGACGCCGTGTCAATATACGCTCGTTACATGCATTGTGACCTTTCAACATAAACTTCCATTTTCACAGGAAGTTAGGTTCAGGCAACACAACTACTTAGGTAGGGTTAGGAAACGGTCATGGTTGATGTTAACTTCACTGACTAGCCACTCACGAGAGTCACGTGACTAAAGACTGACGTGACTAAATAAGTCAATGTTACTTTTAGTTTCACACGGTACACAAACACCAGTCTCCTGGTGGAAAGTCTTGTGTTTGTTTGACCCATCCACCAGCCCCCCTACCCACCCTGAATGGACTCTCACGCTATTAATACTATGTCACTTACTCTGACTGTTGAATAACGCAGCGGGTTGGTTTACATTGGAGTTAGTTGAAAGCCCGGTTCATACTGTTGCTAAAGGGTGCCTCTGTGCGTCGGTTTCCAATACCTAGGGGCACTTACCAAACAGCGGTATTTGACGAGTTGGGAGGGAGAATGGGTTGACTGAATGTGTAGAAAACTTTCACCGGACATTATTTGCTCACATTTTAACATAGACTTTATATAAGAAGTGGATGTAGTCACCGTGACGTCACCCATTGGTTTGTGGACTTCCATTTTGAAGCCTCGAGTTTGACATTTTGGCCGTCGCAATCTTGTTTTAGGGTTAGGGTTAGAATTGACACGAGAGGGTGGAGCTAAGCACAACCGAATGCTGAATAAGACATTTTCAGGCGACCAAAAAGGTTATAATTAACTTTCATGAACTGAAAACACACTGTGAAAGGGTTAACGTTCTACGAAAACACAGACAACTCCCAGACCGGACAATGCCGTGGTAGCGACCTGTCTATCACAAGGTAGTCACACCCTAAAGCATACCCTGCTTTATGGTCTATTTGACTCTAAATGGGACCATAATTTACCAAATGAACATCATGCTGCATTAAAGAAGATTTGAAACTAGCAATTGAGACCATAAACTCATGTTTACAATGAGGTAATAAATCAAGTGAGAAGTAGGGTCATTCTCTCATTGACTTCTATAGAATCAGACTTCTTTTTGCAAGAGGAGTCGTCCCCTGCTAGCTATTAGAAAGAATGCAAGTTTAAGGCACTTCAGCATTGGCTTCAATTTTCAGACCCAGAGGTAGTCCACTGGTATGTCCATGAATTAATTTGTAAAGTAACTAAAGCTGTCAGATAATGTAGGCTAGTGAAGTAAGTACAATATTGCCCTCTAAGATGTAGTGGAAGTAGAAAGTGCGTGAAAAGAAAAAACTGAAGTAAAGTAGACCTACTGTAACTCAAATAAGTACAGTACTTGAGTAAATGTAGCCAACCACAGTACATTCCACCACTGCTCTATAGATGTTTGCTGTAGCTAGCGAGGAATCTACACGCTACGGGATAATGTATAGCGGGTTTAAGTCACAACATTGACTGCTAGCTGTACATTATTCCGCTTATTACACGGCTACTTACTTAAGAAATCAATAATTGGAAACAAAATCGGTCCGCCAGAGTCCGACATCAGAACTGCGTCTATAGCAATGGTCTGTTATACATAGCAACGGTCTGCTATAGAGAAATACACACCATAGAACGCAATGATTGACCAATCAGAATCAAGTATTCAACAAAGCCGTGTAATAAGGGATGAGATTGCATAATCATGTGTGAAGTGTGAGAGATGTGAGTTTATGTGACATCGCAGACAATTAACAGGAACTACAGTTCACTCTTCTTTTCTTCTTCTCTCCTCAGGAGAAGCGCAACATTTTTATACTCAAGTTAAAACATTTTCAACTTTCATCTTCACCTTAAAACAATAAACTTGTTTTCTCTCCAGACTTGATTGATGACAACATACATGATGACATCAGCTGTCTGTTGGACATCTTCAAATATCTTTCGTAAGTTTATTTTTAAATGTCTTCACAGTCACAATGTCTAACGGCGTGGGGAGGGGGGCTGAAGCTTATATTTCATTTATAAAAAAAGAAAGACTCATTGGCTCTTCCCGTCTGACTTAAAAAACAATACAAATCTCAAAACTATTTTAGTTAGTGCACCTGACTCCTGAAACAAAATGCAGCACCTCCTAAAAATCAATTCACTTATACCCTTTGGATATTTTATAAATTTGATCTTAAATCTCCCAATTTTTACTCGTAATTGTTTTACATAACTGTGTTTTATTTGACATCTTAAATATCTGAATGTATCTATCAAATTATTTTCCTAATCAAAAAGTTTTAGTGGCTTTTGCTATTTATATAACGATATTGCACCTTCTCTTTTATATCTCATTGTTGTTGTTTTGTTTTCCTTTTCTTTGTTTCGTAACTGGCTCGATGTCATTGTAAATGAGGGTCGGCCCTCAATGATCTCTCGAGTATAAATAAAGGTTGAATGAATAAATGACAAATGTAGCAAAATGGTGAAAAGATCTCATTTTAAATAAATAGCTGCTTAATTAACAACTATTACAGCTACAAAATGAGGCTGCTTATTTTGATGAGAAAACTAAAACACAGAGGACTAAATATGACTGGGATTAGAACATTTTTAAAGACTTTCCTAACCCTCCCTTCAGCAGAAATAAACTACATAACGCCCCCAATCTAATATTTTTTGTACAGTTCCTAATATGGCACAAAAAAAAAAGCCTGCAGCAAAATTCCAAATAACAAGTTTTTCTTCTCAAACCTGTTAAACAAAGAAGAGCAGCGTCTTTCCTTTGTGACATGATGGATGTTCAACATAAAGCTTTTCTCTTTTTTGTATAAGTTATCATGACCATTATCAATGTGCCAATATGTATATTGCTCTATCTAAACATTTATGCTCATTGTTTATCTCCGAAACTAGCAAACATGGGATCATTTATTTGCATAAACTTTACAGGTTCAAAGATAATTTAATTGCAACATACTGTAAGTCAGATTTCTACTAATATCACCATAAAATATACAGTATCTAACTTCTAAAGCTATATAGCCTATATATATGGTATACAGTACTGCTTTACAGACCATAATACTGCTGGAGCTATGTTGTTGTTGTTCTGACTTGTCACCACTAGAGGGCATACTTTACCCTATTACTGTGTCTCTGCACTCATCAGGCATGTCTTCATCAGGCATGTCTTCATCAGACATGTCTTCATCAGACAGTTCTACATTGTGTTGCATTTTGACAATCACTCTCTCTTCATCCGTCCATACTGTTTATACTGTATATTATATACAGTATGTATCAATCACTACTGAGCCAGGAAAAGATTTGTCACATGATGCTCTATATTAACTGTGTCTTCATTTTTAACCATATCAGCTTCGTCTTTGTAAGTCGGTTGATCCGCCACTTTGGTCCAGACTGAAATATCTCAATAGCTGCCATGACATTTGGTTCAGACATTCATGATCCCCAGAGGATGAATCCTACTGACTTTGGTGACCACTTGACTTTTCCTCTGGTGCCATCAGCAGCTTGACATTTTGTGGCTTTTAGTGATATATTGACAACTATTTGATGGATTGGAATGAAATTTGGTACAGATATTCATGGTGCCCAAAGGATGAATCTCAATGATTTTGGTGATTCCTAAACTTTTCCTCTAGCGCCACCATGAGGTTGACATTTTTTTTTCTATAGTGAAATGTCACAGATACTGTTGGATGGATTGCTATGACATTTGGTTCAGATATTTATGATCTTCAGAGGATGAATCCTACTGACAGCAGTTTGACATTTTTGGATTTTAGTGAAATATCTTGACAACTATGGATTGGAATACAATTTGGTGAAGATATTCATGGTGTTCAAAGGATGAATCTCAATGATTTTGGTGACCCCCTGACTTTACCTGAAGCACCACCATAAGGTCAAAGTTTTCACTTATCCTGTGAAATATCAAAACATCTGTTGGATGGATTGGCACAAAATTTGGTTCAGACATTCAAGGTTCCCAAAAGATGAATCTAAATGTTTTTGGTGATTCCTTAACTTTTCCTCTATTGGCACATTTGGAAAATTGGCTCCTGAAATCTTACCAACTTAAGTGATCCTCTGACTTTCCCTCTTTCGCCACCATGAGGTTGACATTTTTATCCCTTAGTAAAATGTTTCAATTACTGTTGGATGGATTCCCATGAAATTTGGTCCAGACATCCAGATCCCCAGAGGATGGATTGTAATCACATTGATGATCCTCTGACTTTCCATTTAGCGCCACCAGTTCAAAATTTCAATTTGTTCAATACTTTGGTTTCCTGTGAGATACACACAAAATCAATGACATTCCCACCAACCTCAGTTGTACCATATTGGACCAAACAATGCTGATGAGGGCCAACTAAACATGGTAAATATTGTTCACAGTAATGTCTCAAAATGCATTTGTTATATATTAAGTGACAGTAAAATGCTACATGTGTGCTTTAAAACTGCATTTATTGATGTTTGGACACTAAAGGGCAGAAGAACTCCAAAACAAGCTAACACACTGACACATCCAGCAGACACAGAGCAACATTATCATCCCAATCGGAGTCGTGTCTGTGTCCATCTGATGAATGTGAGTCCCATATACAGCTCTGGTTTGGTCTCCAACTCCTGAGAAAAATATATGGCTCTCCAGTTGCTAGATGTTCCACTTTCTTCACCAGCTAGTCTCTAACTGTGTACAGTGGGTTTATGAGAAAACAGTTGCCTGCTGCTGCTGGAAACAAGGTTGATGAGAGCGCTTGGATTGAGCCAGACAGTAAATGTACCGTAAAACCAAAACTACAAGCTAAAAGAGGCTAAAAGGCTCTGTAGAGCTGCAGAGTTGAGTGATAATTACATACAGTAAGTACACAGACAACAGAGTTATAAAAACACCAAATATTGGAGTTATAATGTCTTTTTACACTGCAGCATTAAAGGGTAACTTAGGTATTTTTCAACCTGGATCCTATTTTCCCATGTTTTTGTTGCTAACTGACTAATAGGGAAAACAATTACTGAAACTTGTCCAGTATTGAGGGAGAATGCTGCAGAAATGAGAAATGAGCTGCGAGGGCAAGTGAGCAGCGTCATGGTAACGTTACGTTCACTAAAAGTGCTTGTTTTTAATAGGGTCCAGGTTGAAAAACACAGATTACCCTTTAACGCCTTATCACACATATCGGCCACTGGCCTTGAGCTCTGGACACAGCTTGGCCTCCAAGTCCTCTATCTTTATCGACTCCACGTCTTTGGAGCTGGAGAGGCTGGCGGCCCGGGTGATCTTGGTGAGCGTCTCCTCGTAGGGCGGAGGCAGGTAGACCATGACGAATACTCCGTCGGATCCATCGGAGCTGGTGCTGGTGTGGCGCTCTGCGTTTCTGGTCAGGGAGGAGAGGAACTCTGCGCTGCCCTCTGCGTCCTGGAGGTCCAGAGCGATGATGTTGGCCAGGCTCAGTTTGCTGCGGGAACACCGTCGGTAGACCAAACCGACCAGGAGAGCGAGCAGGAGGACGGAGACGACCGGGATGACAACATAGAGGACCAGCTCCGTCTTTCTGTCCTCTCCCAGGTCCAACTCATTCCAGTTGTAGCCCTGGCGATCAACAGGGAAGAGTTGAGTTAGAGAAATATTGTCTATATTTTACAACAAGGGATTCATTTTTGTAGTTTTGTTGATAATATTTTACTCAGCAAATTCTTTGTTGACAACAGAAAGTTTGTC
Organism: Sebastolobus alascanus; assembly: GCA_916701645.2. Classification (NCBI taxonomy): domain Eukaryota; kingdom Metazoa; phylum Chordata; class Actinopteri; order Perciformes; family Sebastidae; genus Sebastolobus; species Sebastolobus alascanus. The sequence continues at coordinate 9,263,885 of CAKAOJ020000032.1, forward strand.
TACATTATCAACCAGATCTCCAGGGGCCCCAAAAGTGTCAGGTTCACTTAAGTACAATATTAATTGAGTTGTGCAACATACATTTCATAATGTTGTGGCTTGGCCTGTCAAAATCTAGTTCTTTCAACTTTATTATTTTAGTTTATGTCATGTTCACATGGTGCACTTCTAAATAAAGTTAAAATGACCACAAACTACGATAACATAAAAACATCCAGACATACAGACAACCCGGGGGCATGTTGTATTCTTCTGGGTCTCATAATACAATGAAGCTGCTGTCTAAAGTGTGCTGTAACTGATGGGAAGTTCAGGGCCCTAGGGGCACTAGGGGGGCTTCAAGGAAAATATGGGAACCACTGGTTTAACTGACAATACATGCAAAGCTTGATGAAAAACAACTTCATTCAGTCCAGATTGAACCTTTATAACGACCTGTAATCTTTGGTTTTCAGTGAAACGAATGTTACAGATTCAGAGTGATCCTCTGCAGTGTAAATCTGCAGCGCTGCTCATCATCACGCATTACAAAGTCTGAGTCTGATCCAGACAAGAAGGACGATCCTGCACCCCTCCAGCTGTGAGAGAACAACATGCTGACATCCGCTCAGAGTGTCCCAAATTCCCCCTGTCTCAGTTTTTCTAGCAATTAGTTAATGCTGCCTGGATGACCCAGCAGCACCCTGCAGATTCTGGTCCTCTGCAGTTTTAATTCTCAATCCATCTGAGTGTCACTCAGCTGCCCTCGCTACAAAGTGTTGCTATCCACAAAGTCTGAGATAAAACATGAGGCTCAAAGGACTCTCAAGGTTCAGAAAGAAAGACATATAGAAGACATAAAGACAGACATATAAAATACATAAAGACAGACATATAGAAGACATAAAGGCAGACATATAGAAGACATAAACAAAGAAATAAGGAAGACATTAAGACAGACAAAGAAACAAAGAAAGACACTTTACTGACGTTTTTGTCATTGCACTTAAGTACACTACTTGAGTAAATGTAGCCTATTTAGTTACTTTGCACCACTGCCAAACATAGATGAGATTTTATACAACGCCTAACTTAAAAGGAAAACACATAATACACACAATACAGAGTACAAACATTAAGAAAATAGTCATCTATGACTGTGTCTGTTCCCTCTTAAAAACAGTTTTAGTCGAGATTGAAATGATTTCAGTCAAAATTCATTTACAGCATAGGTGGATTCATACGATACGATGCGATACGATACGATACGATACGATACGATACGATACGATACGATACGATACGATACGATCGTACACATTTCATGGCCAAGCATCAATCAAAGGAACAGCATGTAATTTATGTTGTTTTCAGCAAAGTCTCCCTATATAATTGATATTTCAGGCTGAATTTAGGCAAAATGTATAGAAATGATGCAGAACATCTGAAATATTTTCACCTGATATAAGTTTGTCTTGGGTTTAAGCCCTTAAACAAGTAGAAACACAATGTAAGGGACAGTTTCTATCACTAATTTTCAATCCACATAATTGTAGGTACATTTTAAGGATGAGAGGTGAACACATATTTTCAGATTTACACTGCTGAACTTGGACTCTACACACCTGCTTCTCCTGTGTTGAAGGTGATCCTGTCACCCAGTCGTACGAGCCTCTGCCTGCCGGTCCAAACCTCATCCAGCTGCTCTCCAGTAGCATTCGCATGATGCTCAGGTGACGAAGGTGGTGGTGGTGGTGGTTGATGGATGGATGGAGAAATGTGTGTTTGTGGAGTAAATAGATGGTGATCAACTAAAGCATCCAGTTGTTGTTCCAGTGGAGTAAACAGAGCAGAGAGCCAGGGAGGGAGGGTTGTTGGTCAGGCAGGGAGGGAGTCTCGTTGGGAGTCGAGGGTGAGATGAGCGGGTTGATGGGGGAGCCTGATGGAGGGGGGGGGGGGGCACGAGCTAAGCAGCTGCTCACATGGCGACACATGCAGCAGAGCAACAGGATTCAGGCCAATGATGGGATTTAGTGCCGTGCAGCTGCCCTATATCATACAGAGAGAGTGGTGTGTGTGTGTGTGTGTGTGTGTGTGTGTGTGTGTGTGTGTGTGTGTGTGTGTGTGTGTGTGTGTGTGTGTGTGCGTCTGTGTGTGTATGTGTGTGTGTGTGTGTGTGTGTGTATGTGGATCTAGTTTGTGTTCCAGTGAAGCTCGGTGACAGAAAAAGGCGGGGGCTCCTCTTTAGATCAAGTCTCAGGACACGTGGAACACAATCGAGGAAAAAACACTGATTGTAAAAATACACAGCTGTTACATCTGTGTGTTTGTGTGTGTGTGTGTGTGTGTGTGTGTGTGTGCGTGTGTGTGTGTGTGTGTGTGTGTGTGTGTGTGTGTGTGTATCCCAGTGGTCCAAGACAAAAAACACAAAGCTAAAGCTTTGCCTGTTTGAGTCTGAACCCTTTTCTCTGGTGTTTCCTGCAGACACAATGAGGGGTTTCACAGACCCTGTTTGGTAATCTGCACAACTAACTAACAACATGGTAGGGTCCCTAAAGTGGGGTAGTGGCTAGAAGTGAACCAGCAAACTGGGGAAACTCTCCCAACATTGTTAAGGTTAGGCATTGACCTCAAATGATAAAGGTTATGATAGGTCGTCGGGCAGCGAGTCTCGCGAGAGTTTTTGCTGTTTTTTGCAGATCTCAAATCAGATTTCACAGTTTGCGGGCTCCCTTCTAGACGCAACCCTAAAGTAGCTCCTGCTGTTTTACCTTTACTGTAATCTTGAGGGCCTATTTTGTAGCGGGAATGAGTGCCAAATGTTAGATTTAATATCTTTAATTTTTCAGTTGATGTTATTATGTTACACTGTGCATATTCTTAAAGTCTCTGAACACACACAGGTGTTTTCAGTTATTCTGGCTGATTAGATCTCTGCTCAGGTTGAAGGTAGGCAGAGCTTTGATGGAAATTCAGTCGGTCACAAATCGTCATCTACCAATAAGAATGAAAAAGGTGTAATTTGTCCCGCCCTAACAGGTATAGCAAAGCTAACAGGAGACTCAGGAAGATGTCAATCAATTAGTCTATACACGCCCACACAGTCCTGAGCAGAGGTCCAATCAGCCGGATTAACTGAATACACCTGTGTGTGTTTAAATACATTTTCATTTAATCAAATTAAAACTAAATGTACTTCATTAGGGCTCACTTGTGGGCTCACACTTCAGCAGGCTGGGCTCAGGGGGTTATAAATCAAGATCCTCTCGGTCTCTCCCCCTGGCCTGCCGCCTGATATTGCCATTTGTTTGTACCTGGTGTTTCACACACTTACACACACTCCTCACCACTCACTCTCACAGACATTACTGACCTGCTGACAAACACACTTATATTCTTTACTTAATTTACTTAATTAAACATCTTGCATTATTTACAGACTATGTGTGCTCTCCCTCTTTTGTCACATACTTTTGAGCCAGGTTGTGATAAAATGGGGGCTCGTCCATCCTTATTGTCTGATAAGTATGCTGAGTAGAAGAGTAGCTTGTTGGTATTCAGCTGTTAGGTTGGAACTAGTAGTCTCAGGTTTAGCTATGTATGACTTGAGTTGGTAGTCTGGGTATTAAATCTGCTAAATGCTAGTTTTTGGGAGGCCTCATAGTGTAGTCTAGTCTAGTCTAGTCTAATCTAGTCTAGTCTAGTCTAGTCTAGTCTAGTCTAGAGTTTTGGCTATTGGTTGTGATTGAGATCAGTTTGTCTGTGTATACAGGGTTTGATTGAGGGTCCTGCATGGTTTACTGCTTTGATTAATCAACTGATCATTTCAGCCGTATTTTTATAAACTGTTTGGTAGTTTAATTTATAACAAAACATGTTTTATAAAATATTCATGTTTTGTGTGCAAAAATCTTAATTTTTAAAGTAACTGAAGCTATCAGATAAATGTAGTGAAGACGTAAAAAGAGATGTAATGGAGTAAAAGTATAAAGTGGAATGAAAAGAAAATACTCAAGTAAAGTACAACCACTTCAAAATGATGTACTTGAATACAGTAAATGTACAGTAAATAAGTAAATGTACTTAGTTACATTCCACCATTGGCCTTCATGCTGCAAGTTAAAGCTGAAGTAGGCGAGATTGGAGCAAATATGATTAAAAAAAGTTATTTTTATAAAACGGTCGCTATATCGTGACAGTAACATGAAACAGGTAATCTGAAAAAAATCATGATCCTCTGTGTCCTACTGTGTCCTCTGGTGCTCCTAACGGCATCTTAAAGATTTCACTTACCGGAGGAAAACAAGCAGTAACAACTGATCTGAGGTGTGCTGTCCAGCTGCTGTCTATGAGAGCCGGCTGTCAATCACTCGCGAACTCCGACCAAACGGTCAAACTAGGCAGCGCTGATCAAATATGAATCAATATTATGTTACTGTAATGCCTATTTCTCGCCTCAAATGTTTTCAGAATCATCTTGTAGTGCACGGTTTAGCTGTAAAATGAGAAAGTTTGTGACGCGGTCGCCATTGTAAAATCTGTTGAAGGAACGCCAAGTTCTGGTCACATGACCGGAGCACAGCCAATAGGAACGCTCTCTCAATGAAATGACCTGTGATTGGTCAAAGTCTCCCGTCATGGGCTAGATTTTCTAAAGCCTGAAAACAGAGCCATGAGGAGGAGCAGAAGTCTAGTTATCTCTTAGAACACTTGCATTACAATTTGCTGAAAGGTTATTATGGAATTTTTGCCCAATGATGCCAAAAATATACTGCCTACTGACACTTTAATTGAGGGTGTTTTGTTCTCTGCATGTTACCTGCAGACGAAGGGTTAAAGTTTGGATTTTAGAAATTAATATGAACCTGTGAAATCTGCACAGCTGCACGAGAAGAAGCTGATGGTGTCAAACATCTGCTGACTGTGTGTGTGTGTGTGTGTGTGTGTGTGTGTGTGTGTGTGTGTGTTGTTGTCAGCCAGTGGCACACTCCTTACATTAATCCTCATTGAAATATTGCATGAGAGACAAAAATACCTGAAAACGTTTTTGATTAAATAGCTATAGGATGGATTATGGAGGAGATTTATCTGCACATTTTCCTGTATGGAAGGTGATTAGTGTGACGAGCTGACCTGGTTTGATCACTCAGATTGATTTATTAGAATCAGTTTTCAAAATCTGTTTTATTTGTCTCTATTATTTTAAAATATAAAAACTGTATAAAAGAATTTATAAGAATTTCAAAATAAAGAAAACAAAACAGTAACATTTTTTAATTTTATTTATTTAAATTCTATTTAAATTTTTTTAATAAGCAAATATAGCATATTAAATTGAATTAAAAAAAAAATATATATAATATAATATAATATAACAACATACAATATATTTTTTAATTGACTAGTATTTAGTCACTGACACCAGGATCAGATGAGAGAATCCTGTTTAAAGCCTCCTTTATATAGAGAGTCTATATGAAGTCTGTTACTGACGCTGAACAAAGCTGAAGCTCTCAGATTTTACAAATCAGCAGAATCTTAACTCACTCTGGTTTAAATCCTCAACACGCCTTCAATCAAAGGATTTAAAGATGCCATCGAGCTCTGACTGCTGCTGCTGCTGCTGATGAAGATGAAGATGAAGATGAAGATGAAGATGATGAGGATGAGGATGAGGATGAGGATGAGGATGAGGAAGAGGATGAGGATGAGGATGAGGAAGAGGATGAGGATGAGCGTGATGAGTCAGACTGTAGACAAACAAACAGCTTCACAATGTAAAAACACTGTTGGTGTTTTTTATGATGAATATGATGTACTGTATTTCAGACTGCGGGAAGATTAGCTGCTGCCATTGGCAGCAGCTAATGGGGATCCTCTTAAATAAATAAATATAATGAGGATGCATTGGTGGTGCAGAGGTAAAGTTCCCATCCATCACTGCAAAGGTCCAGAGTTTGAGGGTGGGAAACCAGTGAGGGACTGTTTCTGTTTGCAGTAAGCCAACAGAAGATCCCAGAGTTTTTCTTCTTTATTACTGACAATGAAACAGGAACCAGTTTCTTTTACCATTGACTGGTGATTTCTTCTATTCTTATTCAACTGTTGCTCAGAGGGATCTTTGTCTCATTCTTCAATATGAGCCACGTTGGATTTTAGAAGTTAGAGTGAAAACTTCACTTTTGAATAAACACTACATCCTGGATACCTGCACAGTTTTAAGGTTTTCTTGAAAACCCGTCACATTTCCAGTTATATTGATACTTGTTCCCATCATGGCTGTGATTTAGCAGTAAGTTCTTTTTTTCTTTTTAATAATCAATCAAGTTTAATCTAAGCTCCTCTGCTTTCAACAGATGGAATAACTGGGCAGATGGATTATCGCTGGAGTACAAGACAGTTTCTGTCTGAGTGATCAAAAAACAACAACCATGTTATACTTGATTATATCAAAGGTCAAAGATAACCTCCCTCCCATGGCACTGCAGACAGACGATTAGCCTGTCTGGGTTGAGCTTTCTGGCCTAATATACTGTATATTGAGTGATCATTGCTGCTGTGGGAAAATACAACAACTGTGGTGTTTTTTAGATTTTGTACCCTTCGTTCCAGTGAAGGAAAATCTTAATTCTCCATTCAAATTAAACTGTGGACCATCATTTTTGAATGGGAGGTCAACATATTTTTTACAAGTGGTGATATATATATTGTCAGTGCTTTTTCTTTCTTTGAGTATTTTATTTTATTATATATATATTTATATATATATATTTCCTTCTTCCAATTCGGTGGTGAAGAACACCAGGACCAAAATACCAGGAGTTGAGTGTTCCTTAAAGGAACAGTGTGTAGCATTTAGGGTGATGTATTGGCAGAAATGGAATATATTATTAATAAGTATGTTTTCTTTACTGTATAATCACCTGAAAATAAGAACCGTTGTGTTTTCGTTACCTTAGAATGAGTCCTTCATATCTACAAAGGGGGCGGGTCCTCTTCACGGAGTCCGCCAAGTTACACCGCCATGTTTCTACAGTAGTATTAATTATACACATCATGTAGTAGCAAGAACACCCTTACAAAAAATAAGTTTATTCAAGTGTGCTATTAGTATACTTCTTTTACACTTAAAATAAGAGTGTATGCTTTCAGTTTACTTTTTATGTACTTATCAAGAGATATACTTAGAAAAGTTATACTTAACTATACTTGGCTTATACCGACAAGTATACAGAAAAGTATAAAAGTAGGCCTATATTTGGCTAAGCACTATAAGTTCACTTAAAGAAAACTTACAAGTATACTTGCTGTAAAAACTATTAAACTACTGAGAGTATACTTTACTGTTTACTGAGAGTATACTTTAAAGTGTACTTTCATAAACTAAAAAGTGGGCTACAAGTATATAAATAGTAAACTAACAGTATACCTATAAATTCACTTGTAGTATAGTTCATATTATAGTTGCAGTACAAAATACAACTTGGATGTAAACTATTTGTGTACTCAAAGTTGACTACTTACATTTAAAGTATACTATAAAGTATACTTTTATAAATTAAAAAGTGGGCCAATTTAGTCCCAAGAAGTATTGAAGTAGTACACTTACAAGTATACTACTAGTACATTGTTATTACTGATTACATAAAGTATACTTGGGATTATACTTGAACTATACTTAAGTTTACGTCATAAAATAAACTTGAACTATACTTCTTTTTTGTAAGGGTATTTAAAAAGCAGCATCAATCCTTTGGGACCAGCATGTATTTGTTTGTCGTTTAAGTATCCCAAAGTATAAATACTGAAGTACCAGTGTCACATATTTCTACTACAGTGTACTTGAGTAAATGTTCTTCGTTACTCCCAGATCTCCAGTCAATGTCATCTTTCTGTTAATTAAACTAATAGCATCCAGTGCATCAGTTATTCTGCAGTGGAAGTCCAGATGTTGTTCATGGCGATGCCAGCGCTGATCAAAGACTAACATGTCTACAGTCCAGCTGTGAGGTTCAACATCTGTCTGGAATCGACCCAGCGGGATGCTGGGTGCTCGGTGCAGCGGGGGGGATTTGTCCCTGCAGGATTACTGGCCTCGGCGTGCAGACGGCTGCTGTAATTACTCCTCACGTTGCGAGCTGAGTGGGCAGAAATATGAGAGCCGGGTCCGAGCATACAGAGGTGGAGAGGAGGATCATGGGTAAGGAGTCAGACTTGTCGTGACACTACTGATGGTAGACCCTGAGTAATCCCACTGACAGGCAGTATCTCTACCAATTGTTACAACTTAGACATCATACATACATCTTTACTGAAGTACAAATAAGTACAAACCTGTTTTTAAGTCATGGATTTTTCTCTAATCTTTGCTTTTTGGGAAATATTTGACCTCTTTGGGCATCAAACAGTTATTAAGCTTAAATTATCTGACAAGTTTAGAGGGAAATAACTCTGTGGTGGAACTGCTAACAACTCAGACATGAAATGTGACAATGACAAACAGAATCAGAGATACTTTATTGATCCCCGGGGAGAAATTGGGATGTTACAGTTGCTCTTATATAAACATAAAGAAATGTAAGAAAATAGAAATAAAGGTGTAACATGTAAATTATGTACATAATGCTACAATATAACACAGTATAAAGAAATATAATAAAAATGAGAATAAGAAATGAGAATATAAGAAATATGTACAAATAGTTGTATTAAGACATACAATATATACCATATAACCACAGTGCAAATAAGTAAATACAAAATGCTGAGAAGTGAGATCTATTAGGTGTTTTGAATATAAGAATTAAATAAGAATATTTCTAGAAATGTACTGCAGTATTAATGACTGAGTATTGCACAGTTGAATTATTGCACAAATTATTGTACAGTTGATTTAAGTAAGTATTGCATATAGCAGTTGACGGTTGAAATAAATCCAGGTAGGGTCCTCAATTAAACATAGCTTTTTGATAATCTAAGAGGTCGTGAGATGATTAATGGGAGAGGAAATAAGAAAAAAGTTATTTCTGATACACATATTTATATTCATATTTTTACACGTTTCTCTAATCTTTGCTTTTATTGTGAAATATTGGATAATTTTACCTCTCTGGGTCTCAAACAGTTATTAAAATAAACCATGTGAGAAGTTTAGAGAGGAAATGTCTCTTTGGAGAAACAGATAACGACTCATAGACATCTGAAAAGTAACAAGGAGCCTCAACTAGATGCAGATTATTTTTTATAAGAGGTCACAAGCCTAAAAAGGTTGAGAAACACTGGCGTAATGTTAAACAATTGAAATTCCTTTTAAGCTTAATCATATTTTTGTAGAGAAAATTAATCTAAAAAGTAACTAGTATATCTGTCAGATAAATGCAGCGGAGTAAAAAGTACGATATTTACCTCTGAAATGTGGTGGATTATAGCAGTATAAAGTAGAATGAAATAGAAATACTAGAAATACTAGTATTTCTATACTATAGAAATACTAGAAAAAAAATAATAGAAAATTGTAACATACTGTACAATTTTGAGATACTTGCTTTACTTGAGTATTTCTATTTGCTGTTCTAATATTGATGCATCAGTATTGACAATCTAATAATGTCAAAAGTAATAACATCACAGGGGACAGTTTACTGACAGAATGAGTATTTTTACTTTTGATACTTTAGGTACATTTTCATAAAGGAGTTTTACTTGTATGGAGTATTTCTACATTGTGATATTGGTACTTTTACTCAAGTAAAGGAAAGGAAACTTTCTCCTCCACTAGTGGAAACCAGTATCGTAGTCAAGATTGTCAAAATGCCAAAGTCCAAACTTCATGAAAATCTGAGTTGAAGATTTATATACATTGACGTGTGTTTACTTGCAATACATTAATTGTAATGTCCTGCAGAGTCCTTCTCAATCATTTGTAATATTTCCCAGAGCTGTGATGAATGAATGATGATTCTCCTGGATGAATATTGTTTGTGTGACGTCGCTCTTCTCTTCCCTGTATCTGACTCAGTAAGAGACTGCAGCTGTAATCCTATAAGAGGCTTTGCTGAAGTTGGATGTTGTTGGCACGGTGAGATAAACATGCTTTGTCACAGCAGCTCGGGGCTAAAATGACAACAACTGGACAACAGACACATCATATGAAGCAAGATCTTTAAAGGTCTTTAAAATAAGATGGAATGACAGTAAAATATATAACATACAACAAATATTTGAGTCAGGGGACATTTTTCAAATTGCACTGAAACTAATTTTTATGCTTTATTGTCTTTTTTGTGCTACAATTGTTAAAATAAAATAAATGTAATGTCAGTGTTTGACCTGTAGGTGGCGATAAATATCAGCTTTTCTTAGGAGCTGATTTACCTGTGCAAAAGACACAACAACCGGAAATCAAAGGATTTGGCCATCAAAATAAAAGCTTCTGTCCTTTTTTGAGTCGTGAAATAACTGACTTAGAAGAATTTGGCTTTTTGCGCACATCTATCTATCTATCTATCTATCTATCTATCTATCTATCTATCTATCTATCTATCTATCTCTACACACATGCATTATATGATTTATATATATAGATATAGATAAGGATATATATACCTCATTGGTTTCAGAGGGGCTAGAGTTCATAAAAAAAACCCCACATCTATATATAAAACAATTTTATTTTGAAGAGGAAGAGAAAACAAAATGAAGGTCTTTACTGTTTCCTGTGACGTCATCAAGGTGTGTTCGTGAACAGCCTAAGGTGGGTATTACCACACACACTATTCACGCGCGCAGGTGGAGGATGTAGTGAGTAACCTCGGATTTAATGAGTCAGACGTTTTTCTGTGGAAATAAAGAAATAAGTCAGGAACTGACGAAAGACTCCACAAGTTGCTTGCGTTTCTAATGTGTTTCTAATGAAGGCTCGTTCGGTTATTAATCATTGTATTTTGGCCTCTCAGTGAGTTTAACGGTTGTTTGGCGGACAGAAAGCCTGGAGATGTCGCTGGATGGTGCGTTCATGGTCCTTCTCTTTCTGATCAGTGGAGTCTCTACGGGGATTGGTAAGTAGCTACTAGCTAAACTCATTTCGCCTAAAATACACAACATATTGGTCTTTGTACTACACTTATAATCTTAAAATGATCATTATTATATTTGTTTGGTGCCTGGGCTCTATACATGTTTCTGTTAAACTAGAATACTGTTAAAAAAAATAAAGTTTGAAATGCATGAAGAATATGAAGTAAAATTAACATTCATACCTGGATGTTTCACTGTTGATAAGTCACATGACTTTGGGACTCTGGTAACTTGTCATTGTTGAAGTTTTTTCTGTTACACTAAAATAATACAAAAAGTAAATGAAGTAAAATTCAAATAATAGATAAACATGTGCGTACATTATTAGTTATAAAGAGTCAACACGTTGATTATTTTCAGGTCTCATGTTCAGGTTGTCGCTGCTAAAACGTATAAGAATTTTAAAACATTTAATTGAATCCTTTATTTAAACTCACAGTATCATAGACAGAGATGAAGTTTCAGAAAGTAGATAAAATGTTCAAAAGAACTCTTCATGGTTGGAAACATACACTCTTTGATGGAGTTATTAGTTATTAGTTATTTAACCACGTTTTTTTTTTTTTTATAATTAATTATGAAGTAGGCCTAAAAACTGCAAAACATTTGCTGGTTCTAGCTTCTGAAATGTGAGAGTTAGCTGCTTTTGTCTGTTTTTATATCATAAACTGAATACTTTGGACTCTTGGAACTTGTGATGGACATTTTTCATCATTGTTGACAATTTCTAGATGATATGAACTACATGGTTTAATTGATTCATCAGATAACAACTGGTAAAATAGTCAATAATGAAAATAATGATGTGCCTTGTAGAAAAAAGTGTTTTTGCAATGACTTTTAGGGGAATTTGAGTGACGCTGTGATGCATATAAATGGAGAGTTATAGATGTTCAAGGTCCAGGCTGTGGTTCTTTATGGCTACTCTATAATCAGCTTAATAACTAACCAGACAGGATCTGTATCCTGAAAGGGCTGGTGCTGAAATCATGGGATGCTTTTTTTATTGAACATCCTAAGAGAGGAGTTCAACAGTTCATGGTTTTAAAATGAGTGTTTCTGGATGTTCCTGCCTCTGACTTCTGTATAGACGTGACCTCATGTTGAGAAAGTCTTAATATGGAAACAGTTTCTGATCCTGCTGAACGTCACCACCTCGGGTCACATTTCCACATCGAGTGCTTTGTTGTTATTTTTCTCAGGAACACATCTAACCGCTTCTCGTTAACGCTGCTGAATGACACATTCCTGAAACTTTCCAAATCATTTCAGGAGTTTCTGGAGTTTCTTAACTTTCACCTGAACGTTATAGCAGACAATGACAGACCATAGTGCTCTTCCAACTTTGTGTCAATAGTTTGTGTTTTTGCTTTAACCTGCAATCACACAGCTGTTTTGACCGTGAAACTCGTAAACATGCATCTCCACCATCCATCAGTATACATCCCATCCCATCCCCTGAATAGGAGCAATTTAGAAATAGTCAAAATGTTATTCGTTGTTTTTTTTTTAATTTAATCCTTTATTTAAACAGATAGTACTTTTTCCACCTCTGTCAATGACACTAATACTAGTAGTAATACTACTAGTATTAAATACTGTACTCTGTTACAAGTAAAAGTCCTGCTTCTTAAGTAAAGGTACAAAAGTATTGCCTCAAAATATACTAAACAAAGTACTCATACTCATTATGCAGAATAATATATGTTATATTACTGGATTATAATTATTGATGCGTTCATCACTTTAATGTTGCAGCTGGTAAAGGTGGAGTTTATTTTAACTATAATAAAAGTCTTATCTTAACCTATAATAATACATCACCATTTATTTGTTGATTATATTTTTTATTATTAATCTGAATCTGCAGAGTAACTAAAGGTATTAAACAAATGCAGTGAAAGTACAATATTTTCCTCTGAGATGTTGTGGAGTAGGGCTGGACAATTTTGACAAAACATCTAATTGCAATTATTTTTGCTGATATTGCAATTGTGATATGATTTGTGATATTAGAGGGAATGATGATTTTTACATATTTACAAAAAAAAACATTAAAATTATTATAGTGTGATTTTTGCAGGGATCTGTACCAAACAAAGATGTTTTCTTAAGTCTGTAGAATATGATGTGTAGGCCAGGACATCTCTGCAGCACCACAATATTTAATTTAAAATGGTATTTTGACACACAATTTGCCTTTAAGAAATACTGCGACCGCGTAGGCCATATTGCGATTTCGATAAAATTGTGATTAATTGTGCAGCCCTATAGTGGAGTAGAAGTATAAAGTTGCAAAAAATGGAAATATTCAAGTAAAGTACAAGTACCTCAAACTTGTACTTAAGTACAGGATACTTGAGTAAATGTACTTAGTTACTTTCCACCACTTCTCATTGATGTCTGCGCAAGAAAGAAGAAACTATTACAGTTAAAGTGGCAGTAGGCAACAATTTTATGGTATAATTTGGAAAAAATTCCATAATAACCTTTCAGCATATTGTAATTCAAGTGGTCTGAGAGAAAACTAGACTTCTGCTCCTCCTCATGGCTATGTTTTCAGGCTTTAGAAAAATCTAGCCCGTGACGGCAGATTTTGATCAATCACAGGTCATTTCAGAGAGAGAGAGCGTTCCTATTGGCTGTGCTCCGGTCAGGTGACCAGAACTTGGCTTCCTTCAACAGATTTTACAATGGCGGCCGCGTCACAAACTTTCTCATTTTACAGCTAAACAGTACACTACAAGAGGATTCTGAAAACATTTGAGGCGAGAAATAGTCATTACAGTAACAGAATATTGATTCATATTTGATCAGCGCTGCCTAGTTTGACCGTTTGGTCGGAGTTCGCGAGTGATTGACAGCCGGCTCTCATAGACTGCAGCTGGCAGCGGACCTTGTTTTCCTCCGGTAAGTGAAATCCTTCAGATGCCGTTAGGAGCACCGGAGGACACAGTAGGACACAGAGGAACATGATTTTTTTCAGGTTACCTGTTTCATGTACTACTGTCACGATATAGCGGCCGTTTTCTAAAAATAACTTTTTTAAATCATATTTGCGCCAATCTCGCATACTGCAGCTTTAAAGCTCATACAAGAACAGGTCAAGTCAAGACTGAACCAGGAATAGTAAAGGTTTTTACAGCAGCAGATAGTTTTGGGATTACATGTTTAACTGTCTCACATGGGTGTAATGTTCAAGTGTCCACATACTTTTGACCATGTAGTGTATCTGCATACTATCAGCTGCAGGTCAAATTACGATACTCCGATAGTCCGATATTGTTTTTTTTACTGCCAGTATCATGGAGCTTGCAAAACCGAATAAAATATTTTGAGCATATTGTGGTTTTGAACATTTTTCTTGTTCATTTCATTATGTGATGGAGTTATGTTGACTTCTGGTATGTTGTCTATGTAGAGTACCGGGTGTAATCAATATGCTTTCACTATTTGTGACCTGATGAAGACACTGTGAGGCTGAATGTTCATTTTAAACCAATATGCACGACTAAATAAAGATATCCCTTTTCTCCTGGCTCATCTTGAAGAGCTCTTTGAGGTTCCCTGCATACGGAACGGGTTGAGAACGTTTAAAAAAAACAAACAGTTTTTGTTTTCTATCATACCCATCTTTGACTCCCAGCGATGTCTGCCTCCTCGGAGGATTAAAAACAGGCGAGGCAGTAGCTGGCAAAACTCTGGTGGAATGCTGAAGAGCAGCCAGACTGGTGCTTCATATACCTGTTGTTGTACTTCTGCTTCCTCATTGTTGCCAGCTACCTGTCAACACAGTGCTGTTCTATGTAGGACAAAAGTCTGAAGCATTGCAGGTGTGTTAGTGTAGAGTGGGAGGTATGTAGGCCTACTACACTCCTCCCTGGCTAATATGATGGTGACATATGTGTTTTTTATTCTTGCATAGTTGTAGCAGCATAGGCGTTGTAACTGCATATGAGTATTGCGTATAGCACAGATATGCTTTGATTAGCTGGGATGAAGATGCCATCATCTTCCTTGTTCAGCGTGGGTGAAGGTAACTAAGGCCCAATCCCAATGTCCCTCCTAAGGCCTTAAGCCCTGAACCCTCAGGGAGTTGACTGACATCAACCTGGTAAATGGATGAGTGTGAAAGGCTGCAAGGGACAACACCTTGTGGCGACATATCACGTTACCTTGACGATGTCAATTGTGGGTTTTTATTTTACGTTTTTTTACTGCCTATTTGAACGTCTTACAGGCCCTCCCCTAAGAGACTAGAGGTAACTGCCAAAAAAAAATCTATTTACCTGTTTTTGTCAAACTTCATTAAGCAAAATTAAAAGAAATGGTTGATGAATAAACCAGGTGTGTAATATAGTTTAATGCTTGCATTACTCTGATTTCATGTGTTTTTTTATGCTCCATCTTAAATCCTTAATGTTAATGTTTCTGTGTAAATTGAAATATGCCTGGCTGAACACCCATGTGGCGTCCTCCTTGTTTATCCTTTATCCTCCTTCCCCTGGTAACCGTAGTAACCCTGTGTTTAACGTCACAACGCTATGAAATGTGGGTAATTCCCTCAGGCAATTCTGCAGAAATGCGGACTAACAGAAAGTGTTCATAAAGGGCACAAAAAGTCTGCGAGAGAGCCCTCAAGGACTTGACAATTTGACAGTGGGACAGGCCTAAACCCTGAAGGACTTTGTGGGAACGCTCCTCAAAGAAAGAAAACTTACTGAAAATAACTGAAATACTGATTGAATAAAAAATTGCCT
Source organism: Sebastolobus alascanus (assembly GCA_916701645.2). Taxonomy (NCBI): domain Eukaryota; kingdom Metazoa; phylum Chordata; class Actinopteri; order Perciformes; family Sebastidae; genus Sebastolobus; species Sebastolobus alascanus. The sequence continues at coordinate 9,279,700 of CAKAOJ020000032.1, forward strand.
TCACCACTATTTTCTTTATTTCCTGTATGAGACTTACTGCATCAAAATGTGTCTGTACATCTTTGTTTGATGATTCTGGTTTACAAGGATTAAACAGAACAGCGGTCACATAAAAAAAATAAATCAAGCGTATTTTCTTAACATGGGCACAGCAATCAACAGGAACTGGTGGAGGAAGTATTCAGATACTTTGCTTTGTGATGAAGCATTTTCCAGCTAACCAGCTAATCTTTCCTCTTTTCTTATTTGCAGTTCTGCCTCCAACAAACGTGACCCTGAGCTGCTCAAATCTCAACGTCGTAGTCAGCTGGGAGTACAGCAAACCGCAACCACAGACCAGCTTCAGGGTACACATCAAAGGATCTGCTGGGTGAGACTCAACTCTTCTAAACTTGAATCAAAAATATATAACTTTGCTAATGCTTGAATTAGTTTGATTAATAAAGTTAAATGTGATTAGCAGCAGCAGAAATGTTGTGTTGATCTGTTTGGTGCTAGACTAAAGTACACATACTCAGTAAGTCTCCAATAGAAAAGAATAGTGGTTGACATTATTGATAACGTGTACAAAATACTTTAATTTTCATCAGAGCTTTATCTGATATGATTTAAAAATGCATTTAGATTAAAACTGTTAATAAATACGTGAACCTATTTAGTGCTGAAAACGCGTCAATTGGTGTGAAGGATGTTGTGATGGACACTATTTAAAGGGGACATATCATGCTCATTTCCAGGTTCATACTTGTACTTTATGTTTCTACTAGAACATGTTTACATACTTTAAAGTAAAAAAAAACACACATTATTTTCCTCATACTGTCTGTCTGAATATACCTGTATTCACCCTCTGTCTGAAACGCTCAATTTTAGCGCCGGTCTCCTGAAAAAGCCCAGTCTGCTCTGATTGGCTGGTGAGAAAAATATGGTGCACCTTTACAAAGGTAGTTCTCAAGCTGTGGGCGATATATTCTAATGAGCCTGCATGTGACATAAGAAGGGGAAACAAATCTGAATGGCTTGTTCCTAGTTTTTCGTGATATGTCCCCTTTTAAACATTCATATTTTAGGGACTATGAGTGGACATCTAACAGTGGTGCGGTTGACATCTGACAAATTTACTTAACATGTTATGATAATACGGTTATTTTTTATTTACTTTAGTTTATTTTGTTATTGACTATTTTCTTTTATTTATCTTTTAACATTAGCCAATCATCACCTATTTTTACTTTATTATTTTTCTTTCTTCTGTGTGGTGTCGTTCAGGAATTGTGTTGTTTGGTTTTCTATGATTTGGTTTTGAGCTGTTGAAAATTTGAAATTTAATTAACTTTAAAGGGGACATCTTATGGAAAACTCACTTTTTCAGTGCTTGGTCTCATACATTTGGGTATCTGGAGTGCCTACCAACCCACAAACTGTGAAATAAAACAACCCAGTCAGTTTTTTGTGGGCTGTCTAGATCGGAAAACATGTGATTCAACAAGCCATTCAGATTTGGCTCCCCTTCTTATGTCACATGCAGGCTCATTAGAATATATCGCCCACAGCTTGAGAACTACCTTTTTAAAGGTGCACCATATTTTTCTCACCAGCCAATCAGAGCAGACTGGGCTTTTTCAGGAGGGGGTCTTAAAGAGACAGGTGCTAAAATGGAGTGTTTCAGACAGAGGGTGAATACAGGTACTGTATATTCAGACAGACCGTATGAGAAAAATAATGTTTTTTTTTTTTTAACATTAAACCATGTAAACATGTTCTAGTAGAAACCCAAAATACAAGTATGAACCTGGAAATGAACATGATATGTCCCCTTTAAGTCCTAAAAAAGATAAAGTCAATTAGTAAGTAAAATTATCAACCTTCTTCGGCATTGTGTAAAACTGGTAAGACAAGCTTGTTTTTTTGTATCTGAATAAGGGCTGGGCAATATATCGATATCGTGATATGAGACTAGATATTGTCTTAGATTTTGGATATAATAATATGACAAAAGTCTTTTCCTGTTTTTAAAGGCTGCATTACAGTGAAGTGATGTATTTTTCTGAATTTACCAGACGTTCAAGCTGTTCTACTATTTGCCTTTACCCACTTAGTCATTATATCCACATTACTGATAGGGATATACCGATATCAGATATTGGGCCGATACTGACTCAAATAGATGGATCGGGTATCGGTGAATGGGGCCGATCTATTGAATTCAGTGCTATGTTTATATCCTATATACATTATATACTGAAAATTTGAATTCCTGTTCAAGTTTTGACCAATTTGTTGCTGCATTAAAAATCTATATATTCATTTGTTACATTTTGTATTACAAAGTTAAGAGAACAATGTTTAAGTCAAGTCTGAGGTTGCCTTACACATAAAAGAATGATCCCAGTCACATCCACACAGTGAGACATACAGCTTATTAATTAAACACTGGTATCGGATCGGTACTCGGTATCGGCCGATACCCAAACCCCAAGTATCGCTATTGGGACTGAAAAAGTTGGATTGGTGCATCCCTAATTACTGGTGATTATTTATCAAAAATCTCATCGTGTAACTATTTTGTAAAAGCACCAATAGTCAACCCTACAATATCGTTGCAATATCGATATCGAGGTATTTGGTCAAAAATATTGTGATATTTGATTTTTTCCACATCGCCCAGCCCTAATCTGAATGCTGTTCTTGGCTGCTTATCTGATTTGATAAAATGAAGGATTAATCTGCTGTATTGTTGCTCATTTTTAAGGGATTATGTGAACGAAACTACAGAGCATCGGTACGATCTGAGCCACTTCATCTGGGCATCTGAAGAGCGCTACATGGGCTTCCATGTTGTCACCCTAACGGCCATAGAGGGAGGCAACCAGTCTAAACCAGTGACATCTAAAACTTTCAGCTTTGACGATTTAAAGACGGCTCACATAAAATGTAAGTAATATGTACTTATTTCCCTGTAAATCAGACGTAACCCACTAGAGTATGGTTCAAGTTGGAAGAAGATGTTTGTGTTATAAATAGAGATAAAACTTGATTTTCTCTTTACAGGTGAATTAGATTTCCCTCCTGTGGATGTGAATGAGAAGGGTTCGGGGGCCACAGTGAGTTTCAGGAATCCCCTCCTCTTCTACAGAGAACTGAAGCAGGCTGTCAAACCGGATACTGCCAGCTTTAAATTCACCATCTCTTCAGATGCTGTAAGTACAATCAAGTTTAAAGACTGTATTTTGAAGGATGGGTGCATATAAAGAACATCACACTTCCAGCTGTGGTTGACGGAACCAGTTTTAGTTTAATACTAAAACTTGTTAGTTTAATAATGAGGGATTTGATTTCTGTCTCCACCTCAAAACCGTAGTGTTAAGTAAGGGATAATGTACAGCTGGCGGGTCATTGTTGTGAAAGAATCCCCGACAGAGCGATGCTGAAGGGGATTCTTTCACAACAATGACCCGCTAGCTGTACATTATCCCGCTTATTACACGGATACTAACTGAAGAAATAAATATTCTGACACAAAAACGGTCCGCCAGAGTCCGACATCAGAGCTGCGCCCATAGCAACGGTCTGTTATACATAGCAACGATCTGTTGTAGAGAAATTAGACCGCAGAACGCTGTGATTGACCAATCAGAATCGACTATTCAACACAGTTGTGTAATAAAGTGCTTTATTAATTATTGTAATAATATGCAATAAAAAGCAATGTTGATATTAATTATCTATGTTCTGTGACTTTCAGGGAGATTCTGACGGGTCTTGCACAGCGCAACAGGACAACTGCAAACATTATATTGTATTTTCTGACGATGTGGAGAAGTGCGTGAGCCTGAAAGGACGGTTGTTTGACGGGAATGGTGTTGACCAAGTGCCGTTTAGAGAGACGGGCCGCATCTGTGCCAGTAAATCAACTGGTAAGTCTGAACTGGGAAGATGTCTTCAAAAATTTACTGCATCAAAAATGTGTCTGTACATCTTTGTTTCTGGTTTACAGGGATTAAATAAAACAGCGGTCGCACGAAATATGAAAAATAAATCCCCTCTTAACATACAAATAAACAGCATGTACACAACTATCAACAGGAAGTGGTGGAAGAAGTATTCAGATCCTTTACTTCAATGAAAGTACTAATACCACTGTGAAAATCCCCAAAAAAAAAAAAATGACGACAGCCAAAATGCCGAACTTGAGGCTTCAAAGCTGTAGTCCACAAAAATGTGTGACGTTACGGTGTCTACGTCCAATTCTTATATACAGTCTATGGATCTAATGCATATAAACTCACATTGAGTTCAGATAAACTTACTTTGGAGTGTGTTTTTTGACTGTGGATGTTGTGCATCATCTCTTATATTGGATATATCTCTTAACGTCCAAGAGGAATGATTACATCAAACAAAAACCATCACACATATCGTCACCTGACTTGAAAAACTGCAAACCTATCCTTTAAAATCAAAGCGCTGTTAGCTAAATCAGAAAAATGTCCAATCACTTAAACTAAATTAAATATTTCTTTTGATTGCAGATTTCCACACTGTAACGCTGATTATAATTCTGTTCGTCCTCGCCATCGTAATCAGTGTGATAATAATCATCATCTGTAAGGTAAAGGCCTGGACAATGAAGACACCCAGTCCACACCCGGTAAGGTGTAAAATTGTTAAAAAAAAAAAAAAAAAAATCATCAGTAATTATGTTTCTGTAGTTGTTTTAAACCCTTTGTCTGTCCCTGTTTTCTTGTCACATAGACCATAGACCCACTGCTGCACCACGGGGGCTTGAGGTATGCTCCTGTGTTCCACACAGACATCAGCGCTGTAAGACTGAGTGACAACAAGCCCTGCAAGAACCCTTCGGTCAGCTCTGAGGAGGACGACGTCGCCGGCTACGATTCCCAGCCTCCTAGCAGGTCGTACGCGGAGGGAGGATATCCAAAGGAATACAGGAGAGATGACGACTCTGCAGACGACTCGGGGAAAACAGAAAGCATTTCGATTGATTTGGAGGAGGAGGTGTCGCCCTACGACTGCCCGCACGCTCTGCAGGTGGACATGGGTGATGGAGACATGGTGACGGGTTACAGCGAGAGGTAAAACACACGACAAGAGGACTTGAGTTGGGTTTAAAGTCCGTTTGATGATGACCCCAAGTCTGACTATGCACTATAAAGCCTAAACAAGTGCACTCAGGGAGGCGGTGCCTTTTGCTCAAGAGACCTCTGAGACGCTCAGACCTTCTTCTTTCTGACTGCACTGTTAAAAATGCACTGATCTATACGTTTAAGGATATCGTTGGTTTGCCTTGTAGCTGTTCTTGGAGGCAATCTGAGGGAGAATCGAAGGGGAAAAAGCCTGATCCTTCTCTACAAAACTAAAGAGCTACAACACAAAGAGGATTAAAAAAAGACTTCACTAAACAATGTGAAGCCACATTTATACCCCTTTTTAATATATTGTATGAGAACATATAGTAAACGCTGCTGTTTGACTCAGTTGTACCTGGGAAACAAAGCGGTGATATTCCAGGCATCTTCCATCTGGTTGAGCATCTCTTACTCTCAGCCAGTCTCGGCTCCTCCTGTGGCATTTTATCAGATGCAGAACGGCTACTTCAAAACACAACCGGGAGATTTTTATCTGAAGGAAACAAGCTCCAAAAGAAGAACGAATCAAAAGTTGTATAAGCACTTTTTGTTGTCTTTTAGTATCGGCTGAAACTGGTGGTTCTATGTGTAGCTGTTAGTCATGAAGGGAAGGTGCTTCATGTCTTGTTTTTATCTTTCAGTTCAACCAAATGACATAAAAAGCGTTATCTCACTTGCATCAAGTGGTATTTATTTTAATTTTATTATCATGTAGTTAGTTTGGGATTTATTTGCTCAGGTTTTGGAGATATTGTCTTAAGCTTTCTGCCACCATCCCAATAAAACGAGGGTGGACTGAATCTCTTTTTAGAAATAATGTTCCATTTGAGTCACCACTCTTGTTCTGCAACACAATTTATTGATCATACTAACGTTTCGGTCCCTCTGGACCTTCGTCAAGAGTGTTCTGGGGGCTGAAACATTAATATGATCAATAAATTGTGATGCTGAGCAAGGGCAATATGCGGGATCTTTTCTCAAGACTCAAGTGATAATTTCCAATGCACCTGCATCTGAGATAGCTAGATGTGCGAATATCTCCTTTCTAGAAATAATGTTCCATAAATAATAATCCACAAAACACACCAGTTTTCACAGGGACTTTTTCTTCGTTAGAAAGTAGTTCTAATGAAAACCATTCATGGCAATAGTCTGTGGATTGTCCAGAGCAAACCTGGAAACTTATTTAGATGTTGAATCTTTTAAATACAATTAGTTTAAACTTTAAGTACCACTAGAGTTAAATAAGAAAATGTTTTTTTCTGGCATTTGGGAGAAACACTCTTACTGGTCATTCGTTTTAAATGTTAAACTGAGCACCTCATACAATCTGGACTTTCCACTCTTGGCAGTTGTTATAAATACCTTTCAGCCTTACTAATAGTGCCACACCTGAACAATGCCACCACACTATTGCAATTATCAATCACTGTTGCTGTCGTTGGGCAACCGGTGACCTGCTAAACTGGCTCTTTTGTTGACGTATGGGAGTGTTTTTCTTTTGTTTGAATCGAGAGGTTTAGGTTTGTTTACATTACTCCAGGGTTTTTAATGTTGGGGTTAATTTAACCTCTTGTTGTTGTGTAAAACTTTTATACAGTTGCTTTAAATACTGATTTTACAATGATCTGTTTTAGGTTTCAACACCAAAGCCATATATTTTAACTGCGCAGTACGCATACACTAAGAATGTTCTTCTAATATGAGATGTGAATTTATTTAAGATTTCTTTTTGGAAAAAAACGTTTTCTATGATGCTTGTTTGCGTGTGAGGCGAGAATGCCAACATGTTGCTTTGCCAAAGATTTTCCAATCTGATATGGTGTCAGCCTGATCTTTAAATAAATAGTAGTATGACAGATGATTATCAGCTCACCTGTGGGGAAAAGTGCAGTTTGAGGAGATCAACATGAAACCTCACAAATATATTGCATTAAGTGTTTTTAATAAAGAGACCTAAACAATATTGATATTTTCTTTTGTTAATATAAAGACGTGTTTGAAGGGCTGGCTGGATATATACCTTTTATGAAGAATAGAAATGTTTTCCTACAAAATCTTTTTTTTCCATTTAAGAAAAATAGCTTGAATGTTAAAGGAATAGTTTGTCATTTTTGGAAATTTGCTTTCTGAGAGTTTCGATGAGAAGACTGATACCACTCTTTTAAATATGAAGCTATATCAACAGCCAACTAATTTTAGCACAAAGACTGGAGACATATAGCCTGGCACTGTAACAAAATCTGCCTTACAGCACCTCTAAAGCTCAGTTATTGTTAACATGTTATATCTTGATTGTTTAATCTGTACAAAAACAACAATATTCGTCATTTTACAGGGAGTATGTGCCGGACTGCTTCTTGTTTCTTTCAGAGCCAGGAAATAGTCCGCAACGCCCGTAACAGGGCGGTTTGTTGTTTTTACACTTCTGCTTTTGTACCGATTAAACAAATAAGATATAACGCAATAATAGAGCTCAACAGTGACCGCCCACTTCCGGAAGTGAACATTCATTCACATCATTGACGTTGCAGAAAATCCTTATATAACGCGTTTTAAGCATGGAACCAAGCCAACCAGGTGCGAGATGAATCGTGACCAATAAACATTTGATTCAGAACAAAAAAAAACATTGGAAAACGGAATAAAGGCAAAGGTACAAGACTGTGTACATAATTATTTTAAGAGTGAAGGAACTACTTATCCCATTAACCATTGTGAATGGCAACTCGCCGCATCTGGAAACTCCCGAAAAACGTTTAAACTAACTTTTGTAGATCTAAAATGAAAATTAAGCAACTGCATGGCTTATTTCTCGCCCCAAATGTTTTCAGAAACACATTTCGGTGAACTATTTTCGTGATATAAGAGAAAGTTTCCAAACGAGCCGCCATGTTGGCCCGGTGTGAAATCCAGGAGCAGACCATGAAGCATCACGTACGAGCATGCACCCTCACTATCCGTACACATTTCCATCATAACCGCGATCTCCACCAATCTGAGACGTTGCTGTTACACTTAGGATTGTGGGTAGTGTAGTACCTTTCCGTGACATCGTAAATAAAACATGATTTTCTTAAAACAAGGTTGATATCATACAGACTTGTGGCTTTGACAGGAGCATATACCATCGTTTTCACGTAGCTCGTGGTACATCTACCTTGGATGGTTACGATATTATGGCTAATAATCAAATACGCGATTCGGAATACGTATGGGATTTTCACTTCTAAATCCTCACTGTTGAGCTCTGTTAATGAGCTTTAGAGGAGCCAGGCTAACTGTAGCCTCCCTCCCGTTTCCTGTCTTTGTGCTAAGCTAAGTTAGCTTTAGGCTGCTAATGTACAGACATGAGTGGTATCGATCTTCTCCTCTAACTCTCTGCAAGAAAGCTTATTTCCCAAAATATCTGACAGTATCTGATTAGAGGATGAGTAAAAAAGATCACCAAGTTTTCAATACTCCTCCTACTCAACACCCAGCCTTCAGTATTCTTGGATTTCAACCTGCTATAACATGACGACCTGAGCTGGTTTACTGGAGATAAAGTCAATTTTTGCTCCTTATAGTTAAAGTTGAGTTAAATGAACTTGGTCTCATGATGATTTGAGGAGACTCAAGCCTCTCAGTCAGCGCCCTGTAGTGAAGCGCAGCGTGTCCACTCTGACGCCAACAACGGCTAAAAAAAAGTCTGTGCGGGCAGTTTTCTACTAAAGCTTCAGGCCTTGAACGTTCGTTCTGAGGTTCAACATCTGCTTCTCCTGTCGCACTTTTTCTTCCTTGAACGCCGTCTTGTTGGCTTTCTTCTCCACTCTCCGCTCCTGTTCAAAACATAGAAGTAGAGTTTAACACATTGTTCTGTACAAACGCTTTCAAGACTTAATCTTTTTGTTTGTTTTTTCATGTCTACACCTTTTCTTATCATGAAATGTGACCTAAAAGATTAATTGCACTACTGAAGACGCCCTTCTTTTGGTAAATATTTGATTCCAGGTTGTTGAATGCCTCTGGTGTCATTTGCAAATCACTGATATAAAACATCTGATTGAGCTGATTGTTTTGTGATAAGACGATTGTTATTCTATATTTTCTTATTGCTGACAAATCCCATGAAAAGAATCAAACCAACAACATGTTAGTCCGTCTCTTAATCGAGTGCTGCAGGAATGAGTCCTAAAACCCGGAAATTAGTTAACATTTTAGCACTTCCCTTGTTCATTTTGAAGCCTTTTTGTCTTAAAAAGGTGGTTGCTTATAAGTGGCTAAATGAGACAGCCTCGTTGTGTATACTCGCGTTCATGTGACTGTGGAGTAGTTCCTTTATAGGCTACCGTTAGCTTTTTACTTCTGGCGATTGCATTCAGACTTCAAAAGTCATAAAAGTGGTGTTCATTTGTGAAGATTATCTTGCTGAACAAAATGTGTAAGTGTCAAAAATGTTTGTTTGCCACAGAGTTTATTTTCTGCAATAATCCAAAACCCAATGTAAAAATCCCATTAGCTTTTTGTCGAGGGAACCAGGGTGATGCTAACTTCCTGGTTGGCCTACAAGAAATACGTCATCCCTGCAGCTCTCTATACTTTTTGACTTCCTGTCTGTGGCTCTCAGCTCCAATCCCATTAGTTGCTCCTGAAGACGGAAATGTTTAACCTCAGAAATAAATAGTCTCATTTTTAAAAACAGCTGTTCACTGTAGTTTTTAATCAAACAAACAGGAGGAAATAGTGCATTTGTTGAGGAGTGGGGACTATTTTCAGTGGCGGATTAACCCACATTTGAGACACGAGAAACACCTGCTGGCAAACTGATCACCTTTGTATATATATATATATATATATATATATATATATATATATATATATATATACACACTGTATATATATATACATATACACTGTGTATATATCTGTCTTTTTCTTCCTCACCTTGCGTTCTTCCTTGATGGCCTGTTTTCTGGCCTTCCTCTCCTCTGTGCTCTCCTCATTGTTGCGGATCTGGGTGGAGACGCGAGGCAGGTCCGAGTCGTTGATCCTCGTCATGCGCTCCGCCTGCTTGGCGGTCAGGCCTTTGGCAGGAAGGACATCCAGAGGGATACCAGTCTTATGGGACACACGGATCGGCTTCGTCTGAGGGAAAAAAAGTCAAGTTTTATTTTTAGTCAATGTGCTGAGACTGCAGCCGGCCTCATCAACGAGGCCCGGCACCACCTAAACAATACATTAATGTAAAGCCTCCACATCCAATGTCATGTGTTACACATTTTGCACATTTCATTCTCTTCAGGTTAAACACCTTACAGCTCTTCATTTTAGAATATATATATTTTACATATTTTTATTTTATATTTATGACTCGACTTTTATAGTACTTTTTTTTTTTCCTTTTCTCTTACTTTGTTTATTTTGACCCTTATGCACCACAACACCAATGCAAATTCCTTGTGTGTGATAACCTATTTGGCAACAGTGATGGAAAAAAACTCAGTACATTTACTACAAGTAAATGTAAGTACAATGTTGAGATACTTGAATTGAGTATTTCCATTTTATGTTACTTTATACTTCTACTCTGCTACATCTCAGAGGGAAATATTGTATTTTTTACTCCACTACATTTATTTAATAACTTCACATATAATAACAAGTAAAAAGAATACAAAAGAAAGTCTTTTCATACCTTTGGTGGTTCTTGAATGACTTTGGGTCTGTTATATATGTTGGAATATGTGCCTGGAGAAAACAAGAAACATGCAGTCAAAATAAGATACAATATCTACATGATACAAATTAATTATTACGTCAGTGTCTCACACTTCTCACTATAAAATACATTAAACTAAATAACTACAAATTAAACTAAAAATACTGTTAAGTCGTGAAAAATTAGTTTTTTTCTTCACTTAAATTAAAATTATTTAATTTTTTAATGTCAATTCAAATACAAATTACAACCAATTTCATGACTTTTATTTATTGTTTAAATTTGAATAAGTAAGCAGTTGTTGAACTATCAGAAGTGAGACTGCATGTCTAGTTTCTCACCAAATAGAAATCACAATATTTTAAAATGTATAAAACTTGAGAAATCAAGACACAAACATTATATGTCACTCTACTGAACAGCATTTACGTCCTGGAATTTATACACAACCACTTTGACATTTTAAAATCGGTGCTTCGTTACTGCAGGAGTCAACCGTTGACCAAATATAAGCTTTACTGCACTGACGTGGAACAGATAAGACTTTAACCTTTGGCTTTGATTACAATAGATAAGATTAACTTTACTGTCCAACTCAGTGGAATTTGTCTTTGGCTTCTCCGACCACAGCAAAGGTACATACAATATACACATGACACAACACACCATTAAAAACATACAAATATACAGTCTACAATATAAAATAGTGCAAATGGGCAGGTAGCAGCAAATACGTTATATATACATATAAAAGAAAGCACATGTTATAAAATAACAAGTGTTCCCTGATGCGGTCGTGTTGTGTTCAATGCCTGTATGGCATATGGGAATAAAAAACTTCTTATGCTCCGGCTGACCTTGGGGACCCTCAATCGATGGCCAGACGGAAACAGCTTTAAGTCTGAGTGTAGTGGATGTGAGCTATCTGCAGCTATATGTTTACCCTTCCTGTGTACAGCACCGTTAATTGTAAAGTTGTTTCTGTGACTTGCCGATCACCTTCCCTGCAATACTAACAGTCTTGGAGAGCTTGTTTTTGCTCTTTGCACTCAAGTTGCTGCACCATGCTGTTATGTTAAATGATAAGATACTTTCAACCAGGCTTCTGTGTGCCATTTCAAGTGCGTGCTGGCTAACACCACAGCTCGTCAGCTTCCTGATTGAAAACAATCACTGATTGGCTCTCTGAAATGAAACACTTAGAAGGTCTCAGCCAACAGGTTAAAACACTGTAGTTCAATCTTTTTTTACCAATCAGGGCCACGTTCTCTGTGACATGATATAACGTTCAGTTTGAAAAGATACAAGTTTAAATACTACAGTGTGGAGTTTTATTAGTGAGAGTCACCACCTGCTCAGTAAACCCGACAATCCTCGTTGTTGCAGTTCATAAACTTTTTATTAACTGTTCTGGGATTATCTCTGGTCATGACGACTTCCACTGAACTATTATCTTTGAAGAAACATCCTTTAAAAAAAAAAAAAGAGATCTGCAGTTCTCAAATGGCTGACAGATTTTGTTTTATTGTAATTAGCTCAGTTGCTTTCAGCCGTTGATGGATTTTTGTCTCCCGTTTAAAGCTGCAAAAACTGGAATACTTCGACATTTTAGGACATCTGCTTCTTTGCTTTCTTATTTATCTATCTTATCTTCGTATTTAAGTTTGATTTTAGTTTCATCTTTGTGTAGTAGCTCCAGGAGGTATTTAGCTTAGCTTAGCACAAACACTGGAAGCAGAGGGAAACCGTACATCTAGCTGCATCAAACCCAAAAAATGTCTGAATAAGTGAATGCATCATAAGTCAAGAAATGTCATTAAAGGGGATTTTCGCTGCATGTTTCTACTGTTGATGGAGAAATTGTCAGATGAGTGAAAATTCTGAAAACTGATCTACAAAAGTGAAATGAAGTGGAAACTAAACTCACTGATGATGGTTTCACAGTCCCACTTCTCTTCTGGAGCCTTGATAACAAGAGTTTCCATCTCTTCTTCCTCCTCCTCCTCATCTTCATCCTCCTCCTTCAGGACAGGAAGTTCTTTAGGACCCAAGTCATCAGGCCTCAGGTATCTAAACCACAAACAACACACACATTAGTCAGCTGGGTGATTTAAAGCAACAATGTGAGGCAGCATTCATCGTCCACCAGATGATTTTAATAAAACTTCACAAAAAAAAAAAAAGACTGAATCAAGAGGGCAGAAGATGTACTCACTCTTTCTCTTTCTGTATGAAGTAGTCTTTGATAACTTCCTCCAGGCGAGCGCTGTCCGGCTGGATGAAGCCCTCCAGCTCAGCGTTGTCCAGAGCGCCGATCTCATCGTCATCAAACTGTTCGTAAAACTGAAGCAACACAGAAAGACAGAGTTTGCATGTCACATCAAAAGACCAAGTACTGAAGTGTTAACAGAGAAATACACAAGTGAGTTTGATCACCGGACTCAATAGGGAGGCTATGCACAGACACTTTTACATATGACACCATCCCCCGAGTGTCCCGAACTAACTGGCTATGACAGCTATATGAATGGGTGGAGGTGTGATACCTAGGGCTGTACCAAATGTAATTTTTTTTTGACATGCATTCATTCGAAAACCTCAACAACAGCTTTGTCTCATCATATTTTATGACATTGTCACCCTAAAAAATAAAAGAATTCTCGAACAAAATGAATATAACTCGTCAGCGTGTTCCTCCCTTTGTGTGTGGCGAGCGAGAGAGCAAGCATTTTTTAGACCGCAGTGAAAATGTTTTTGAAAGGCTAAACGCCAACAAATATGGACTGACGCAGAATATTTTGTTAGATAAAATAGCACTGTCGCCTCACAGCAAGAGGGTCGCAGGTTCGAATCCAGCTTGGGGCACCTCTGTGTGGAGTTTGCATGTTCTCCCCATGTTAGCGTGGGTTTTCTCCGGCTTCCTCCCACAGTCCAAAGACATGCAGGTTAATTGTTGAGTCTAAATTGCCCGTAGGTGTGAATGTGAGTGTGAATGGTTGTCTGTCTCTATGTGTCAGCCCTGCGATAGGCTGGCGACCTGTCCAGGGTGTACGCCCAATGTCAGCTGGGATTGGCTCCAGCCCCTCCGCGACCCCTAACGGGATAAGCGGTTGCAGATGATAGATGATGAAAAACATGTGAATCTCGGAAATGATTACCTCTATCTTTTTTTCAATCAATTTTGACTTTTGGACTTAGAAAACGATCTGGAGTTTATGGAAATTTTTGGATCACACAAGTCGGAAACAATCCTACGCAGCCGCCATTCTACAAATAGTATAATACTAATAATATTAGTGTAGCCTGATCTTTATCAGCAACTGTGCAGAAATACCGGCTTTAAACAGACTGAAAAAGACATGCAAAAAAAACCTTACAGCATTCGAATGTTAATTTCGAATTCAAATCTCAACGTTATGAATGAGGCTTCGAAGCTTCTACAATAAAATATGAGTATACCTCACATTTATCATCTAGAATGACAAAGTTTTACCTTGTGCCACTTTGCGGAACCGTAGACCTGGTCGGTTTTTATAATCTAATATAAACTTTAATTAATATGTTATCTTATTCACTAAATTGTTATGTGATTCACTACTTTGTCTTGAGGTTTTGTATTCTGAATTCACTGTGAATCTGTTTGTGCAGTCGGTTGCACGTCAGCTCTTTGTCATTGTTATGTTTTCATCCATGTGAATCCCTGACGGCTGACGCTGCCGTCGGTTTGCCACTCGGGGGGGGAGTGACATCACGTGTACACCATCTACATTTTGCACATTCATTTTTGCTGTTCTCCTTCGACCCATCTGATCCACAAGATGAAATTGTTGATAAATTTAAATGCTCATGTACCAACTTCTTACTTTTACTACTTTTATTAGTTGTTCTCTCTTTCGCTGACTTTGCTAGTTTCAACACTCAACTGAACAGTAACTGCTGCTATAAACACTGGTCTGTCTGATTTATACCTCACACCGCAGTCACATGACTTACAAGTTTTTGAAATGTTCTTCAGCGTATGAAAGTAAAAGTTCACCTTTTCGAAGCGGTCATCCAGCAGGGTGAGCTGCTCGTTCCTCCTCATCACGGACGACGTCATCGAGTACTCTGTGAATCGACTCTTCGTCTCCTCGTCCATAAACAGAAACTCTCGAGCGCGGCCTTCCGTGTCCCCATCACCCGAAAACCCACCTTCAGAGTCAAAGTCGCCTTCCTCGTCTGTGTCCTCCCACTCATCATCATCATCTTCATCGCCGTTGTCACCTCTGTCACAGGTTACACACAAACAGGAAATCATCAAAGACGCCAGACAACTTGAATCACCACTTTTTAAAAAAGCAAGTTTAAAAAATATCATGACACCAAAATTTAAGGAATCAAAAGAAAAGTATATTTAATTTCTTACTCTCTGTCCACTGCTCCACTCGTAGTGTTTGCTTTGATGATGAAGTCATCGTCCAGGAGGTTGTTGGGGTCGTCGTAGTCGAAGTCTTCATCCAGACCAGCCACGATGTCGGGGTCCATGTCCAGCCGTGGTCCTGAAGGGAAACACACAAAACAATAAGGCTGACGTCTGGACCTTTAAAGCTGCTTTACATGTTGGGGACAAAACAGCAGCAAGAGGTACAAGTAAAACACCATGAAACTGGAAATATGTCTATATGTTTTATCATGAAATCCAGTTGAGGTGTAGTTTTGAATGTGCATAAAGGAGATCCAGAACTATTCTAGAGAGAAGATCAAGTTTAAAGCTGTTTAACATGCTTTACAAATAAAGCAAATAAATATCAGTATTTTAGCCTTAGAAGTAACTGATCTCTTATGACTCTCATAATGAAGTTACACCTTTTTCAGTGGGAGAAATTGTTGCTGGTGCAGTTTTCTGTTTCAATCCCAAAATATGCTGATAACACAACTGGATTTTTAGATTTAAATCTTCCCTGAAACAGTGTGTTTCAGCTTCTAAAACAGTTTCTTAAATCTTGAAGAGTGAAGTCACACAATAATTAGTTTGGTGTAAGACAATCCAATCCAAAGGAAACAAATTATATACAAACAATATATATAACGATGAGTTTGTTCCCTAGTTTCTTGGCCAATAATTATTTCATTTTTTTAAGGTGCCGAATCTAAAAGATTACATTTGATTTGCTCTACTTCTGGAAGATTAGTTGTTGTTGTTGTTCCCTCTGAACACCAGCAGAGGCCGATAAAGCTCATAAACTACTTAATGCCATTTTATGCTGATGAACTTACCTGAGATAGGAGCGGCTTTGTTCAGAAGTCCCACCTCCTCTTCAAACTCTGAGGCAAACACTGAAGACGGCAGGTTGATCGTAGTGGCCTGTTCATGACACAAAACAGGAAACGTTTCAGAGCAGATTTACTTTCAACATTCCTCTGTTCACTTGTTTCTTGTTTGTTGACTGATTGTGTGACTAGGGATAACAGTGGCTAACGCTGCGTATATGTCTTGAAAAAAGTCTTTAAATTGCAATATTTTGAGGTTAATTTATTTGGGATCCTGCACTGCCTACTTTTCAACCGAACTTCACTGAAATCCCTTAATGATGGGGTCTATGATGTTGGAGAGCTAGCATAATTTGAAAGTAGCATCGCCTCAGAAGCTCTCTCTAAGCCCCCCCCTCCCCTCGAAACTCCTTCCAAGGCAACGCCCCCCACACACATGCACGAGCACCGCCGCATCGTATCTACTTCACATTTTTCGTAGCTATTTCATCACTAAATGTACTTCTGAAAAATGTTGAGGCGATAAATCAACTGTGTAGATTTAGAATATTGACAGTTTTACGATGTTAGATGGCGAATCAAACATTTGCTTCACCGATGTCGGAGGTTAGAAGCTCCACAAACTGCGGCACAGCTAGCTAGCTCCTGCCGGGATCGCCACCTCTCCAGCCGGGCAGTCACTCACACAGACCCCGCTATGAGCTGGCTGGAGCTCTCTCAAGAGACCGATCTCGTAGACGAGGGGCTTTTATTTCCTGGTTGACGGATAGTTTGTTTAAATATCACAACACAAATGTCCATTATACATTAACATGTGTTTATCTGCCTTTTTGGAGTTGAAAAGCTCCACAATCGCCCACTGGGGTAGCTCGCTGGAGAGCCGGCCACAGAGCAGCAGAGTGGCGAGGGAAAGAGCAGGCTCTGAGGGGGCAGAGATACCTGCTGAGACAACATGACCCTTTTTAACATTACTCTAATATCTGGAGGGAGATCAGTCCACTCGTTTGTTTCTGTAACTGAAAAAGCAGTTTGAGTAACGTACATTTTGTCGAGCAATGTTTTATATCCGCCGTCTCCCCTCGTTGATAATCCTGTTTGTCTGACTTCACTATGAGCTGTTAGAATAAATAGTTTAAACCTGCAGTATCTTATAAAGTAAACTAACAGAGCATAAACAACTAAATCAAAGTTGTATTTTTCGATAATATGGTAATAATGGTACGAGTTCGTGCCCGTTGTCCAGTGTTTTAAGAGCTGAGTTTTCTCTTCCATTCTCCAGTAAACGTGCGGCGGCGACGCGCTTTCTAGTTCACGCTGGTGCACGCTAAGGGTAGAGTACGAGCAGGGAGGCAGGGAGGCATCTGATTGGTTCTTTACTACTGGGCACAGAGGCACTGAGTGGTAGATGTTTTTACAGGATTACAGCAGCTACAGATGACGGATCTTTTCCGGTCTTTTTCCAGAGCTCATAAAAAATGGATTGCTGTCGGGGTGTAAAGACCATTTCAACCAATATAAAAAAAAGGGTATACTGGATAAATCATGGACCCCATCTTTAAGTCATTTTTGAAATTACGGGTTGTCCTCAACCAAAGAATTTCTTCTACTTCTTCGTCGAATAACACTCATATGATTTTGTCAACTAATCGATTAGTTAATTTAACCTACAGATCTGTAAAACTGTTCTCCACAAAGAATAACGCAAAAGCATCATTTAAATCTTGTGTTTACCAGAGATGTGCTCATAAGATTCTTTGAAATAAGTCATCAGCATGAAAAAATTATAAAAAAAACGACTAAATCTTAGTCGACTAAGACCAAAACGACTGATGAGGTGACTAATCGACTGGGGGCAGCCCTATTTGAAACACTGCTTACAAACTAAATGGTAAATAGACTTGCATTTATACAGCGCTTTTCTAGTCTTCCGACCACTCAAAGCGCTTTACACTACATGTCAGCATTCACCCGCTTCACACACACGTTCATACACTGATGACAGACGCTGCCATCAGGATATAATCTAAATACTCAATCGGTGTGTGAATGACTAATTTGAGGTTAAGTGTCTTGCTCAAGGACCGGAGGAGCCGGGGATCGAACCACCAACCTTCCGATTAGTGGACGACCTGCTCTACCCTCTGAGCTACAGCCGCCCCCAGGGCCAGAAACTTAACCACCTCAGTGGAAGTAAGTGAAGTTTACAAAAATGACCAGGCATCCTAATCTGAAATGCCAGAACTTTTCCAGGATTTTCAAGACTGAGGGTAACTCTGAGTCAACTTACATGAATGACCTTGTCCATGTCACCCTCCTCCTCGTCCTCCTCATCTTCATCAGGGAGATGAATCCGTCGCCTGTCAGGGTGCGCGGGGCCAGCTTCAACAAGCTCAGACGGCGCCGACGCCTCCTTGAGGTGCTGCAGGTAGTTGTATTCATCGTCGAAGAAAACGCCAAACTCCCTCTGCTCCTCGCGCCTCTTCTCTGTGTCCCCCTGAGAAACATCAAAAGCACAGTAATGATATCACATTAGACATAAAATCATGTAATGTTTGTGTCGTGTTTTGTCAAATTAAAGTAGCTGCAAAATAAATAAGGAATAAGGAAGACAAAGCAAAAACAGCGGATAGCTTGAACTCTCTTCAAGCTTCTTAAAACTCTTATAACTCTTTGGTTGAACTGCTCGCAACTCACAGACATGCAGCCTGTGACCAGAGGCCTAAAGTTTTTATTGCTTTTCTTTAAAGGGTCACAAGTAAAAATTTATCATGACATTTATTAAAGAACAACACAGTTAATGTGTACCTTGGTGGCGGGCAGGAGGACGTGCTGTGGGGCTTTCTCATCTGCAGCCAGCGGGTCCCTCTGACTCCTGTGGACGAGGTGAAAGGTCACAGCCTTCTTCTTTTCGATGAACGACTTCTTCTTTCGATGTGGCTGTTAGATAGAGACAAACACAGCAGTGAATAGTGGGAATCGCTGGTGATGATGTAACAGAAAAGTCTTTGGTAAATCTGGGTGGTGAGGAGGACAACAGCATCATTTCCGTCTCCCTTATTACCCCAATTTAGGAGCAAAGAGAGAGCTAACAGATGCAGCTTTCCACCAAACTTAATGTTTTTTGTCCCCATGTAGAAATCCATCAGTGAGGATTCTGACTGTACCTGTCCATGCTGCGCTAAGATGGCAGTCATTTTACATACAACCTCATTCTTTATGTGCAATAATGAGACATCAAGTGCAATATCATGGACATAATCATGAATACTCCATGTATTAACCATGCATGTTGAGAAGGCTTGCAGTTCACTATAGAGTTCAGGCACAGCAGCCTCCTCAATTTCATTGGACAGCATGTGTGTGAGCATGTCAGGAGCCAATCAACTGTTTTTTAGTTTTTTTGTCTGCTAGTTCACAGTGACATTTATTAGCAGGTTTCAAACTATATCGGACAATGCACACCTACACTTACCTATACTTCAGATCTGATATCTATTTGCAACCCTGGCAGGATCCTTACTGTTAACCTGCTTATGTTTATGATCCGTACTGCTAACCTCTTTTTGGCATTGCATATATTGTATATATTTTTGATTTGTACCTTATTGTTATTTTTACAATTGCACTCTTCTTCTTAAAGTTCTATGTTATCTATAATGTAAACTTATAGATAAGAAAATTCCTGTATAGGCTTCTGTCTATCCCCAAAATCTCAACACTTGGTCTTTGGATCATCATCTTACATGAGCCGAATGAACGAGACACTTGTCAAATGGTAGAAAAACAAGACTGAACGAACAATACGAACAGACATTTAGTTAACGACGTTGTTTTCCACCAGTACAGTGTTTTCATGGATACACATCAGTGACGTTAGCTGCTCTTAGCTAAAACGGTTAGCTTAGGTTAGAAACGTCAGCTTACCATTTTGTAACGGAATCTCTGCCGGTTTTCCTCGACTGACCGGGTTTAAAGGTGATCAAATGTCTCACTACAGGTGCCTGTTAAAACCCAAATAACCGTTTAAATCCCGAAACTGTCGTTGTTGTTTATCCACGCTAGGTTCTCCTTCACCATGCTGTGGCTACCATTATTGGAAAGAACCATTTCGCAGAAAAACGAGGGGGGTTAAAAACGATTTAATTTTTATGATTTAATATGGAGAGCTCACGGGATAAATTTAGATTTTTCTTTGTGATTCATGAATTATCCAAAATGAATACACGTGTTTGTATTGATAATGTAATTCATATCATTATAGACTGTGGTTGTATTCCATCTACGTGATGCAATGTTGGTATAGTCCACAGTCTTTCTCTCTTCATGTGCTGGCGCATGGAAAACCAGTTTATAGGCGCATTACCGCCACCTGCCGGGCTGGATAAGTAAAGCGGTGAATTAACAGGAAAAATTAAAATAATGCAGTTAATTTCCTCTGCTAAACATATACTGATTTTAAAACATACTTGACTACGACTGAAAACTTGAATTAGATTATTTAGCCATTTCAAATGTATTCCAATTGTTTAACACACCCCAATTGTTTTTTTTTCTTCTTTTTTTTTTATTTTCATCCATATTTCCCCTTTCTTACATTTTATTTGTTGTATAATTTATTTTATTTCTATATTTTTTTATACCGTGAAACATATTTACTGAATTTTTTGTAATGAAAAATCGGAACATGTTTATGTAACTACTGTATTGAAGTTTCTAAATAAAGTATAGAAAGAAAAAAAGTGCGACGGAGAAAAATTATAACAGATTCTGTTGTTTCACAATTTCCCCACGGTGAGAATTGACTTCTATGAATGATCTGTAACTCCAATTATTGACAGCTTTTCTTGCATGAGGCTTCTGTGATAGGTCCCGCCCATCGCAAAAATAAATAAAATAATATTTTTAGCATTATCTTTTAAAGTCATTTAACAGCAAAAACACTAAATATCTGGATGGATATACGCTTATTAATGTTGTTTTTTTGTATCATTATTATTACTATTATTATTATTATTATTATTATTATTACTTCAAACAAACTAATGTAGGGAGTAAAAAGTACAATATTTACCTAGCAAGTAACTAAGCAAAGTTAGTTACTTTGCCGATTCAGATTATTAATACAAAATATAATCAACAAACAAAATATGATGTATTAGTATCGGTTAAGATAAGATTTGGGAGAAAATTCACAAGCAAGCTGTGTATTAAAAAGTAAAAAAAAAAAAAAAAAAAATACCAGCCACATTAATGCATCAGTAATTATAATCCAATAATATGATATATACTATTCTGAAATGGGCCATTCTGCATGATGAGTCATTTTACTTTTACTTATTTCTATAGTGTGGTATCACTGCTTTTACTCCACCGCTGGACGAAATCAAGACAAACCAATCATTAACTCGGGCATATTTCTGATATGGCAAGTCACACTTATTGTGATTACATTTGACCTTTTTTACTTTTTGCATCAACAGCCGACCGACAGTGAGCGAACCAAAAAGTTGATATTGTATTGAAATTATTTGCTATTTGGTGACTGATGTCAACTGGCGATTATTTCCTTATATTTTTTTCAATGGAGTTTGGCTCAAATTTCGCCGCTCGCAAAAAGACAGAACCAGACATAGGTAGTAGATCGTCGATACATTTACCCTTGTGAAGGGAAAGCCAGGAGGACGAGTAGATTAACGATAGCTGTTACCCATCCAGAGATGAAAGCGGCGAGCTAGCTAGCCTTAGCATGATTTGATGGAGGCTGAACCGGGGGGGGCGGAAAACCACGATGGAGCGGCGACGACAGGCAGCGGCGTAGTTTCAACTGGGAGCCGAGTTGCGTTAAAGCCTCACCATCTTTCGTACGGTAACTGAGCACGGAGAGGAACGGCACGATATGCAGTGAGTACCGATGTACGACTGGTGGCTGTGGTACGGAACCGGATCAATCCCGCTAAAAGTTCGGAGCCGCCAGGCCCGCTGCCACTAGCGCTGAGTTAGCCGGTTAGCTCAGCTCAGGCATCCTCCTCTAATGTGGAAACCAGCTGGATTTCACTGACTGTATTAACTAATAATTGAATAATAATGCATTGTTTCAGGCTCCCACATTCGTTTAATGGTAAACGTATATATTTAGATTGTTATTAAGGGTGTATTTCATGTTTAATGCCTTAGTAAACACATTAGCTCGCTTCCTTGCTAGCTAGTTAGCTGCTGGGAAGATGCTCAGGAGGGTTAATTTTGTCATGAAGATGATGAATCGGAGTTAAAGCGCTATAACAGACGTGCACCGTCTTTTGCAAATCCTTCGCCTACCAGGAAACAGTCTGTTCAAACAGTTCGGTGGGTTTGACAGACTGAGAGAGAGAAAGTGATGTGCAGGTGTCTTCTCCTCTCTCAAGGTGTGTGTGACACTTTCTTTTTCAGGTCATGAAGCGGGTTCGTACTGAGCAGATCCAGTATGCCGTGGCTCAGTACCTGAAGAGGAGGCAGTATGTGGACACTGATGGCTCCCTGAAAGGAGCCAAGCTCTTCCAGTCAGCGGAGGAGATGGCTGCCAGCCTCACAGGTGAGCAAAGATGAAGATGATGGTGACATGTGTCTTTCACATCAGATGAACGACACCACTCTATGTCAGAGGGAAATATTGTACATTTGACGTTTTTTTCTCCACATTTATTTAACAGCTACAGTTACAGAACATGTGACCCGTTTATATAATTCGATGCATTATTATAAATTAAAGGCCCCGCATACCCACACAGGTGTCTTTTAAGTACTGTGGCTGATCAGACCTGCTTTGTGCAAACAAAACCGACAAAATAAGTAGAAATGCAAGTGGGTGTGCAGGATGTTTAAACTACCCAACAGGTGGTTCAAATTAGCTTCGAACAAGCAGCTACATTAAAAATACTGCTTACATTTTAAAGCATTCCGAAATAATCAACACTCTGCTTAATGAGTAGTTTACTTACATGATGATCTTTTTTTATTTTCTCTTCTACTTTCTTCTCTCCCTCTTTCTGGTTGTCTGAGCAGTGCAGACAGAGTCGGGGTGTGCCAACATCGTCTCTGCTGCACCCTGCCAGTCTGACCCACAGCAGTATGAGACTCAGTACTCCAGGCTGCGCTCCTTTCTCTCAGGTATCCCATTCATATTCCTGCTGTCACTGAATTCCTTAGTTGATGATTAGTGTGTTTTCCTGTTTACCACACCGGTTAAAATGTCTGCTCTATGTCCTTTTGGAAAATGGCATCCACCAAGTCCTCTTTGGATGCTTCCCTCACAATGCTTTTCATTTCCCATAAATCAGAAACAGAAATATCCTGGGCGAAGGAGGTGAGCAGCATCCTCTACCCACTCTTCGTCTACCTCCACCTGGACTTGGTGCACTGCGGCCTGAAGGGGGCAGTAGATGGTTTTTACAGTCGTTTCCACAGCGCCTTTCTTCAGGACAGCGAGCAGCGCACCACCATAGAGCAGCTTCGCCATGTTCTCACCGCTCAGGACGTCGCAGCCAACCCCAAGCTGAGTTCTTTCCTGGAGCACAAGTACGTGGTTCACCTGACGGAGCCGGCCTACAGCTACCTGCTGCGTTACCTGCAGAGTGAGGACAACAGCGCCCTCTGCAGGGCCCTTAGTACACACCTGCAGGTGGAGGTCACCGCTTCGAGGCGCACAGACTACCAGCTTTATGGAGCTGCTGGCGGGGCGACCGCCGCCACAAACTCTACCTCCTCCTGGGCGGGAGTAGACGGGGCGGAGGGCGGCGAGGGGGTGGAGGTCCCTGCAGGGATCCCACAGAGCGAGGCGGCCCTGGAGGCTCTGCAGGACTGCATCAAGAAAGTGCGTGAGGGCCCCCCCACGCTCACCACCGTGTGTTTTTACGCCTTCCACCACACGGAGCAGATGTTGAACACCGCAGAGGTCTCGGCTGACAGCCGGCTGCTGGCCGCCGGCTTCGACAGCTCCACGGTGAAGCTGTGGAGCCTCCGAGCCAGAAAGCTGAAGGCCAAACTGCATCAGGCTGACGTGTCGCTCATCCACCTGGCCTGTGACGTACTGGAGGAGGAAGTGAGTTGACTGACGGGATAAATATCTTCTGATGGTCGTTTCAAATGGCTTCAATCATGTAGTGATGACAGCTTGCTTTAAGTTGGTAACAGCAAGTTTACTGCACAGTTGACATTGTTTTTACAATTTGTGATATGCATAGCTTATTAGGGCTTTTTCACTTCGTCAATTACTCTTGGCTTATGAAGTTTTAGAAAATGTAGAAAAATATTCATCACAAGTTTCCAGATCCCGGCGTGATGTCTTCAAATGGCCAGTTTATTCTGAATAATAGTTAAAAACCCAAAGATAGTCAATTACTGAAACAGCAAAAAGCAGCAAATCCTCATATTTGAGAAGCCTGATCCACAGAATATTTGGCACTTTTCCTTGATTAAAGAGGCTATATGTAAGAATCAGAAATTGCTTGTTCACAGCGACACCTGTGGCTGCAGTGTCAACGAAAGTCAGCGTCCTGTAGCTCGTGCTCGCGCACCGGTCTAAACAGTGAGGCGACACACGTCAGCTAACACACAATATCACTCTATATTTCACCTGCTTGGCAGTAATGTTAACTGACCAGAGGAGGGTCTCTCCATGAATAAATGCTGATCCTAGTGCTGGCTTTTCCTGCTTCCTGCAGACCGCGGAGGGAACGGGGGGGGGGGGGAGACACCGACACCCGGTCGGGACGATAACGTAACTCTCTGCGGAGCTCCGTCACTTCACAAGACACGGGAAACCTCTGTTGGTCTGGAGGAGCGGCAGCATTTATTTCTGCAAAAATGTCCACTGGAATCTCTGAATTCACTAGATATTCTCAGAGCTAAACTAACTCTCTGCAGTGTGCGCGCGTGCACGTGGAGTGGGAGCGAGCCGAACGGGTGAGAACGAGCGCTTCTGCAAGCAGGCAGCAGGCTGCAGGAGCAGCGCGTACCCACACGCAAGCGCGCATGGGATTGCGACCCGTTAGGATTTATGCGCGTGATAAGTTACAAATAGTCCCTTTAAGTAAATGACCAGGAAATTCTCTGGTTCCAGCTTTTTCAGCTCAAATGTTTGCTGTTTTCTTTACCTTCTATAATCTTCTAAATTGCGCTTTGGACAGTTGGTTGGATAAACAAGACATGTGAAGATGTCTTCTTGGTCGACAGGAAACTATGAGGGACGCTGTTCTCAATTTTCTGACAAAGACAAAACAATGAATTGAGGAAATAATCAATAATGAATAAATAATTGTTAGCTGCAGCCCTATAACAAAAAAATGTAATTGATTAAATTGACTGATCTTGTTTTTTCACATACATGCCATTTGAACTCATTAGAGTTTTTCAAACTATAGAGACGGGTAATGTCAGATGTCATTTTTGTTTCTCCTCAGGTGGATGAAGAAGACGGCTCCGGCAGCGAGATAAAGACGCTGCGAGGTCACAGTGGCCCGGTGTTTCGTACCGCCTTCCTGACGGACAGCTCCGGCCTGCTCTCCTGCTCTGAGGACACAACCATCCGCTACTGGGACCTAGGTAGCTTCACCAACACGGCGCTCTACCAGGGCCACGCCTACCCGGTGTGGGACGTTGACGTCAGCCCCTGCAGCCTTTACTTCGCCAGCGGCTCCCACGACCGGACCGCCCGCCTCTGGACGTTCTCCCGCACCTACCCGCTGCGGCTCTACGCCGGGCATCTTGCCGACGTCGACTGTGTCAAATTCCACCCAAACTCTAACTACCTGGCCACCGGCTCCACAGACAAGACTGTCCGGCTGTGGAGCACCCAGCAGGGGGCGTCGGTTCGCCTCTTCACTGGCCACCGTGGCCCGGTGCTGTCACTCGCTTTCTCACCTAATGGGAAGTACTTGGCGTCCGCCGGCGAGGACCAGAGGGTGAAGCTGTGGGACTTAGCATCGGGGACATTGTTCAAAGACCTGCGCGGACACACGGACAGCGTCACCAGCCTGTCTTTCAGCCCAGACAGCAGCCTGGTGGCGTCGTCGTCTATAGACAACTCAGTCCGGGTGTGGGACATCCGGAACTCCCACGGCGGGACGCCAGCCGACGGCTCGTCCGGCGAACTGGTGGGACTGTACACTGGAAACACCAGCAACGTGCTGAACGTCCAGTTCATGGCCTGCAACCTGCTGCTGGTGACGGGAACGGCACAAGAGAAAGCAGAACAGTAGCCACGGCTGTCTGGTTTTTGTGTTGATGTTTGGTAGAAAAATTTTGAATTTCTCCAGATGTTTGTCTGAAGTTTTCTTCCCTGAGCCAATCACTGAGAGGTTAAATGCCGCCACCTGCACAGGAGTCAGATTTTTGTTTTCCTTATTAGTTCTTGGCAAAGAACAGTCTCATTTATAGATAAGTTGTCATTGGTGGTATTGTCTAATTACCAAAGCGTCTTCACTAGATGTCAGTATTACAGAATTCCTCAGGCTACATCCACACTAATACGTTTCTGTTTTAAAACGCATAACTTCTGCTACTTTTATGCCTAGCGTCCACACTACTCCGGTGTTTTCAAGCCCCTAAAACGGAGACGTTTGAAAACGTGGATAAAGAGTCACAAGCATTGCTGACCTTGTTGTCTATGCTAGCAGCTATTGTGCAGTTAAATTCTGCATTTTATAATGCTACAACTGTCTACATGAGCAGGAGGCAAGCTATTTTTCCAGTGCTTTGCATTCCTGTGTCCAGCGCTGCTTCCTGTTTACACCGGTGAATGGTCATGTGATATGTGTTTTCAGGCGTGGTAGTATGGACGGAGATTAATTCTGAAACGGCCCTAAAGCGCTCGTCTGGACGGAAATCGTTTTCATTTAAAACGAAAACGTATTAGTGTGGATGCAGCCTCGGTTTCACCGGTGCCTTGGTGGTCAAAAACTGTTTACTCTGCTGTCATGCACAGGTTTTATGATCTATAAAAGCAGCATTTAAAATATGACTGTTGGAAAATATTGTTCCTGTTGAATAAAAAACTACATTTTAATCTGCAAAAAATCACTTTTACCCAAACAGGAGATGGAAATATTTATATTCTGAACTGAGAAAATACCAAAACAGGAGTTTCAAGGATAGGTTGCACCGATAAGTGTTATGGGATAAACCTTTCCCTGGTGTTCAGAATATTAGGAGTACCCTCTCTAGTAAACAGTGGACTGAGTTTCACCTGCTTTACTACAATTCATGCGTAAATGATATTTAGAGAAACACACTTGTTGAGCTGTTTTACCCAAAGTCATTTTAATCTGTATGTCCAGTACAGAAAGAGGATGTGTTTAGCCTAGCTTAGCACAAATACTGGAAGCAGGAGGAAACTGCTAGCCCAGCTCCGTCACAAAAAAAAAAGGTGTCTCAGTGTATATATCTATATATATATACATGTTACATACATACACGTGTTGTGCAGCTAGGCTAAACGTTTGGTTAGGGCTGAGTATCGTTTTGAAGTTTTCGCCTCTATTGCCGATATGATACTTGAGTTTCAGTAACAAAGTACCAAAACAAATCTTTATTTGGATACTTAACTTGGATACTACAAAAAATAATTAGTTTTTCCCATTTAACAAAAGAAACCATTTAAAATGTTAACACAAGCAGACGTACAAGAACTTTGCCCTCTAACATTTTAATTTAAATCAGGAACTATCTGAAGTAAACAAGATTACAAATATGACCAGGAATTTAATTCTGGTTTTGGGCACTTGACAGTTTTTGATGCTTGGTGCTACAGACACTTTTCGGTTGTTACAAAAAAAAATAGAGAGCCGAATGTCTAGAAATTATGGGAAATAGCGTTTGTTAAACGCCTCTAAAGATATAAATATTGAATAAACAACGACATTGGATTGTTTTCTGTTCCAAGGCTGTAATTTTAGTTATTAGAGTAGTTACAAATGTCAATATGATTTTGAATGACTTCTGAACCAGAACCAGGAAGTTCCTCCTCTATTAAGGTTCGATAACCCGTCCTAGTTCTGGACTCTGACTCTGGGTAAGACAGCAAAGAACAATATTCTCAAAATGCGGGGCTGTTTCTTTATAGTTCTCTTTATGTTTTACCAGCTCATAGTTCATCTGCTCCCCACTCCATGCTTAAAATGAATTTATCAAGTGAAACAACAGCTCTCACTTGGTCAATCCGTTGCATACACAGAGAATATGATCCTAAATACTCAGTGACATTGCTTTTGTTGGACAAATTCACATCAACAGGAAGAAAACTTTCAGAAAATGTGTTTTGCATTGATGCTCATGGCGTTTAGAGACTGTATTAAGAGGTTTTAAAGGGTCTCGAAGGTCCAATACAAAAGTGACTATGTGAACTTGAAAACACCAGAACAGGAAGTGGTTGTTTCTTCTCTCTTAGTTTGTCTCTAAGTCTGAGTAGGTTTTGAGTAATAAAAGAAGTGTAAATAGCCTTGTTGAGGAAATTTCTAAGAATCAAAGGTTGTATTTTTCGCACTATTCTGTGAGTGGCGTGAACTGTGCAATGCTTAAATAGTGTAAATATACTGTATTTTTGTAATATTTTGGCTACAAAGCGTCGTCATCCAGGTTGTGCTTAACGAGGGCTAAAAATATACTGACCTAGAAACTGATTTCATACATTCAAAGTGTGATTGTATTTTTTTAGTTGTTTTGAATGTTTCATTCATAAATTGAGCCTGGAAGTTGTCCTTTATATTTTGTCAGTAAACTTTTTTTCCCTCCTGTAGCCCCAAAACAAGGAATAAATAACAGAATTTATTTGAACTAATGCTTTAGTCAGTCTATATTTTGTCACTTGTATCATGCTGGTTTGAGTCTCTTTTGTTATGCTGGGCCTCATCTTGTGATCCAGCTTCATTGTATATAAAACACCCCGATACTGATGTCGTTAAACCTGACGTACCAGACTGGACAGACAACAAGACTTTAAAGGTGGATCAGGTGGTTATGGAAGCAATCTAATCCTTATTTTAAAGTCAAGGAACGGACTCATCCTTGAACTAAACTCTAAACAGTGGTAGAAGAAGTATTCAGATGTAAAAGTAGTAATACCACACTGTGAAAATACTCTGCTACAAGTAAAAGTCCTGCATTCCAGGGCCGGCTCTAGCCCTTTTGGTGCCCTAGGCGAAATTAGGGTTCAACCCCCCAGAACCCTAACCCTAGCCCCGTAAACCGCAACACACATCAGACATCACAATGGTTTTAAGACAAAAATGAAGATTTTATATTCATAAATAACCGTATTTATTATAATATAAATGAACAATTGGTCCCTGATATTGTTGGCTTAAAAGTGTTCAGTTTCACTACAACGAGAGTTACAGGGGTGAAAAGGGTGTTTCTTTCTTTCTTTATTTATTTGTACATTTGTCACCTCAATGCAGAAGGGCGCCCACTGGCGTTTTTTTTTTTTTAGAGGGTGACCAGCAACCCCAAGAAGGTGGCGCCCTAGTCGACTGCCTATATGGCCTATGCCTTAAAGCTGAAGTAGGCGAGATTGGCGCAAATATGATTAAAAAAGTTATTTTTATAAAACGGTCGCTATATCGTGACAGTAGTACATGAAACAGGTAACCTGAAAAAAATCATGTGCTTCAGTGTCCTCCGGTGTCCTCCGGTGTCCTCCGGTGTTCCTAACGGCATCTGCCAGATTTCACAGACCGGAGGAAAACAAGCAGTAAGAGCTGATCTGAGGTCTGCTGTCCATCTGCTGTCTATGAGAGCCGGCTGTCAATCACTCGCAAACTCCGACCAAACGGTCAAATTAGGCAGTGCTGATCAAATCAATATTATGTTACGTTGATGCCTATTTCTCACCTCAAATGATTTCAGAATCGTCTTGTAGAGCACGGTTTAGCTGTAAAATGAGAAAGTTTGTGACGCTGCCACCATTGTGAAATCTGGTGAAGGAACACCAAGTTCCGGTCACATGACCGGAGCACAGCCAATAGTAACGCTCTCTCTAAAATGACCTGTGATTGGTCAAAGTCTCCTGTCACTGACTAGATTTTCTAAAGCCTGAAAACAGAGCCATGAGGAGGTGCAGAAGTCTAGTTATCTCTCAGAACACTTGAATTACAATATGATGAAAGGTTATTATGGAATTTTTTCCCAATGATGCCAAAAATATACTGTCTACTGCCACTTTAATGTGTATGTTGCATTTTACTGCTGTAGATGTTTTAACTTCTTTATATACTGATGGCTTGTTTAATCTACAGCAATGCATCATGGTCTATAAGATCATCATATGTTTGTAGCGTCGCTGTCCTGTGAGAACCACGTATCTCTAAAAAGTCAACTTTTCATGGTGTCAGAAAAACAGCCCTGTTTTCAGCTTTGTGACGATGCATTTTCCAGCTGGTTTAAGAGGCTTTTTAAAGAGTTTATTTAGCGTAAGAAGGAGGAGGATTTTCTCACCAGATAAAGGAACACTTCATCCTTCAGTTCGTCACATTTGAATGCAGGACTTTTACATGTAACAGAGTATTTCTACACTGTAGTATTGCTACTTATACATAAGTAATAGATCAGAGTGCTTCTTCCACCTCTGCCATCTACTGCCCCCTCAGGCTGCATTGCACCTTGTCCAGGTGGAGGTAGGTAAAGAGTGGGTAGGATGCTGCTCACCTCCTTCAACCAGGATATTCTGTTTCTAATTTAGGTCTAGTTAAGGTCACATCCAAAAAGGACATGCACTTTTGTGGATTCTTCTATCCAAAACACCTCACAGCAAGCAACACAACATATAACTGTGTAAATACATACTCATGTTAAGCTATGTAAAGAATCCAGTGACTCTGCTGCAGGAATGTCGTAGTTGCCAGAAAGGAGGACGGCCTGGAGTAGTGAGTGTCAGACTTATGTGGGTGGCAGGGTGCAGCAGCGACGACGGTGATGGCACACCCCGACTCTGTCTGCACTGCTCAGAGAAAGAGAGAGAAAGAGAGAGGAGTAAGGGACATGAGGTACACGATATAACGCTGTCATCTGTAACCGTGGATAGACTATGAGACAATGGGCCCCTGAGCACAGACATGTAAAAGGCCCCTCATCAGTCCTCTAGAGGAGGACAGCCAGGCTATAAGAGACATGTTGTGGTTGTTGTTCATCTCTTTGTAATATTTTGTGTCTCCTTGTGGCTGTTTTGTTTTTGGTGGTCATTTTGTGTGTCCTTGTGGTCGCTTGGCATCTCTTTGGGGTCATTTTGTTTCTCTTTGTGGTCGTTTTGTGTCTGTGGTTGTTTTGTCTCTTAGGGGTCATTTTGTGTTTCTTAGGGGACGTTAAGCATCTCTGTGGTCCTTTTGTGTCTCTTTGAGGTTGTTTTGCGCCTTTCTGTGGTCTCTTTGGGGTCATTTTGCATCTCTTTTAGCTCATTTTGTGTCTCTCTGTGGCTGTTTTGTGTCCCTTTGAAGTCATTTTTGGTCTCTCTGTGGTTGTTTTGTGTCTCTTTGAGGTCATTTTGCGTCTCTCTGTGGTCGTTTTGTGTCTCTCTGTAGTTTGTGTCTCTTTGGGGTCATTTTGTGTCTCTTAGGGGTCGTTTTGCATCTCTCTGTGATCGTTTTGCATCTCTCTGTAGTCGTTTTGCGTCTCTCTTTGTTGCATTTTGCTCCACATCATTTGGCCCCAAAAATTCCATAGCAATCTGGCATACTTTGCAAAATGGTTGGCAGAAATGTAAAGTTGACATTATTATGTAGCATTGGCTCCTAACCTGGGGGCGAGGACCACGAGATTCAAATCATGAGTGAATGAATATGCTGTAGGTCAGATATATACACTATACAGTACAGACAGTAGTATAAATATGAATACACTGTAGGTCAATAGCAACAACACTTCTGTGCACCAAATCTCAATCTTAATTTACCTGTTGCCAAACCATCAGGAATGAATTCTTACATTTTCCTTCAGGCCAAGCCCAAAGACAGAGCGAGATAAGAGACTGGAGAGACTGGAGAGACAGAGAGAGAGTGAGTAGGGGCGAGGTTCAACGCCACAGGAGGACAAACCAGTTTCTCTCCGGAGGGTGTGTTCCTGACAGCCCTACCAACCTGACAGGCTGCATCAAACACACACACAGCAGGAGACTCACTCCATCACACACCACCTCACGTCTCCTTCTTCCTCCACTCACTGAGCCTCTTCTTCCTGAAGAAGAAGATGCCTCTCCATTCCACTCTGTCGGGCGGGGGCTCCAGCTCCAACAAGGCCGTGGACACGCAGTCGGATGGGAAGTCCTTTGAGGAGCTGAGGCACGAATGTCTACAGAAGGGGGTCCTGTTTGAGGATCAAGACTTCCCCGCCGCCGACTCCTCGCTCTACTTCAGCCAGAGTGTTCCTGTCCACATCGAATGGAAGAGGCCCAAGGTATGTAGGCACACATAACACCTTTAGATGTCAAGTTTTAGGGGGTGATGCTCTGGTCAAAGCTGCATCCTGTACAACTGATGGCCAGAGAAGTGTCCAAATGTCTTGAAATCTGTTCAATTTAACAAATTTGTGTCTTTAATTTAGTTTTTGAAATGTTGAATGAATGAAATGTTGTGGTTTCTGGATGAACTCTTTGTCTGATGAGAGTTTTTATGATGTGTCAACACTTGCTTTAATTAATATAAAACTCTGTTTCTGTCCAACCTGAATAAACGAAAACTGTTTGTAGCAGTTGACCAAATGAGTGTTTCTTGGCAGATAATCAGTAAATACTGATATAATGGCTTTGAATAAATTAAGTGCAAGTTTCTTCGAAGTTGGTTTCATTGCTTTTAATACAAAAAAAGCAATCCAGTCGTAGCTGCAAAACCAGTTCTGCAACAAAACATTGTAAATAGAGCCAAGTGCACGGGCAGTTTAAACACTCAGACTTTATCCCCACACGCCTCATTGTTATCTGCAATAAAACAGATGTGATACAGTCTGCAGCTGCTCAGAAGTCGAGCCCAGACGTTTGATTTGGTTGGCTTTAGCTGATCAGCTTTAGATTAAGACATTTGTGGAAGCTTTCTTGATTTTCTTCTTCTTTTGTAGCGCTGTCTCTTATGTCACTCTACATTTAAATGATTGTGTTTTAGCTCAATTCCAGTATTTTTACCTGTTAACACACACTGAGTGACACACCTGAGTAAACTGGGGAAAACTCACCAATCATGTTTGTTACAGTGACTACACATTTCTCTCTTGGGCGTTCCTTCAGAGTAAATGCTTCAGCTGCCTTCAGCTGGCGTGGTTTTTTTTGTGTGTTTCACTGACTGGGATTTCAGGCCGATTAATATGCCTGGAATGTGAACACACCTATTAAAGGCACCTGTGTCACCACTCAACTGTCATTTTTTTCCTCTTAAATAAACCAACCTGTTCTCTTCCTGTTTCTCTACAGGAGCTCTGCGCCAACCCAAAGTTCATCGTCGGCAGTGCAGACAGGACAGACATTTGCCAAGGACAGCTCGGTTGGTACTCAAGTTGTCTGCATGCGTCTTTTCTTTTCTATACACATATATTCACTCATTTACCCATGATGCACCTGTTTTGTCATCACAGGGGACTGCTGGCTCCTGGCAGCCATCGCATCCTTGACCCTCAAAAAAGAAGCCCTGGCCCGGGTCGTCCCCCACGACCAGGAATTTGACCGCAGATACGCCGGCATCTTTCACTTCCAGGTACGCCACCGGCTGATTGGCTGCAAACTGATGAGGCGGAGAGGGTTTATTGGCTCACATGTGTCCTCTTTGATTGAGTGTCATGTGGTCCTTTTCAAACATTTCAGTGTCTGTCATGATGAAAAACATAAAACTTAGCCTTGAAAAAGACAAAAAATAAACGACACAGATTAATGCAGAATGGATGGGAATAAATATGTTGCAACTACATGAGGAAGCAGCTGGAGCATAAAGTGTACATTTAATGATCAAAGCTCCTTTAATTAAGTAAATTAACCATCCATCCATCCATCCATCCATCCATCCATCCATCCATCCATCCATCCATCCATCCATCCATCCATCTATCCATCCATCTATTAGCTCTGCTCAGTTATCATTTCCAGGATGACAAGTGGCTACAGTATCCCCACTGGTACACAAATCAAATTAACCGACCTCATTATTTTATTAATAATAATAATAATAATAATAATAATAATAATAATAATAATAATAATAATAATTATAATAATAATAATAATAATAATAATAATAATAATAATAGTAATACTACATCAGATTTATATAGCGGTTTCAAAGTTCTCAAGATGCTTTACATACTTTACAATAAAATAAAGAATACAAACAAGCACTAAAATCTTTACAGACAAGAATAAAATGAAAGAAAAGATTAGAATAAGAAGTCTACTACAACTGAGGAGTGAAGCAGTTACAAAGAGCTTCACTTCCTCTAAAACACCTGAATTCTCTCTCAAAATATAATGGTTTAATTTGTGTTGATTTTCATTTATTTTTCTGTTACAGACATATTAATACTTAAAGAGAAGTATTTTGGGGGGCATGTTTGCTTGACGACAGGTGTCTCGGCCTATCAGAGCAAAACAGGAGGTGGTTTCTGTCCACGAATGAGCCAAAAATAACAAATTCACAAAATAGAAAGAAATTCTTTCACTTTTTGTCTCTTTACCGAATTGAAGTGTAACTAAGCAAACCTCCCGGATCCTCTGAATGTTACAGATAATAAATAATGAGCAGTGGATGAACAACAAAGTGTTTAGTGACACACTCTCTGTTTGTCCTTCAGTTCTGGCATCACAACAAATGGCTGGACGTGGTGGTGGACGACAGGCTGCCGTCGGTGAGAGACAAACTCATCATGCTTCACTCCGCCTCCAATGACGAATTCTGGAGTGCCCTGCTGGAGAAAGCCTACGCCAAGTAAGAACATCCTTTATCAGTGACAGACGACAAACATAAAACACTCACATCACACTATACCTGTATTTTATCATATCTGCCTAAATGTGACTAAAACTGTAAAGCTCTGCTTGCTGTTCTGTTCATTACATCCACAATAATCAAGTTTTGGACAGAGCAAACTGATGCTCATCGATGAAAGGACCATTGAAATAAATAGGGTTCATCCTCTGGGGAGCACAAAAGTTCTCTTACATTTCATTGGATTTGTGCTCTGTAAGAAGAAGTTTGTCCTGAGGATGGATCTTCAGGAAAGGTCATAGAGTGTATAAATTAGAAAAAGGTTCATCCTCTGGGAGCACCAACCAAAGACTGTATGTAAGAAGTGGATGTAGTCACTGTGACGTCACCTATTGGTTTGTGGACTGCCGTTTTCAAGCCTTGAATTCCGCATTATGGCCGTCGCCATCTTAGTTTTTGCAACCAGAAGTGACACCAGAGGGTGGAACTAAGTACAAATGAACGCTGAATAAGACATTTTTAGGCGACCAAAAATGTTATAATTAACTTTAATGAGCTGAAAACACACTGTGAAAGGGTTAAAGTTGTAAGATGAAAACAAGGACAACTCCTAGACCGGACAACGCCATGGTTGCGACCTGTCAATCACAAGGTAGCCCCACCCTAAAGCATACCCTGCTTTATGGTCTATTTGACTCTAAATGGGACCATAATTTACTAAATGAACATTATGCTGTATTGAAGAAGACTTGAAACTAGAGATTGAAATTGATTGAGAGCATAAACTCATGTTTACAATGTTTACTGAGGTAATAAATCAAGTGAGAAGTAGGGTCAATTTCTCACAGACTTCTATACAATCAGACTTCTTTTTGCAGCCAGAGGAGCCGCCCCCTGCTGGCTATTAGAAAGAATGCAAGTTTTTCTGCATTAGCTTCACTTCTCAGACCCAGAGTTGTCCACTGGCATAAACATGCTCAGTAAATGTTATGATGTTAGAGTTTTAATCAGTCGGTCAAATCAGTCAATTGGTCCACCGCTTTGTTCCAGACAGAAATATCTCAACAACTATCAGACAGATTAAGATGAGGTTCATGGTCTCCATGAAGGTCCATAGACTTTGGTAATGTAGTTTAGACTCCTTTGGCCTGATAGTGGGTGCTATCGAGTCACCAAAAGGGTCAGAATTTATCCCCTGGAGAACATGAACATCCATCGTAAGACCATCATCCTAAAACTTTCAAAATGTGACAGCTTTTTTAAATACAAGTAAACCTTTATGTCTGGCCTTCGGCTCTATCTCACTTTGTTAAAACTGTTTTAACCACTGTGTTGTGTTTATTTTAGACTGCACGGCAGCTACGAGTCCCTGAAGGGCGGCAGCACGATGGAGGCTATGGAGGATTTTACCGGCGGTGTCGGTGAAACTTACGAAACCAAGAAAGCTCCAGACAACCTGTTCGCAATCATGAAGAAGGCCCTGGACAGAGGCTCCATGATGGGATGCTCCATTGATGTAAAGACTTAAGACTTAAGACTTATTTACACCATTTCATTATTGTTACTTCCACCCCTCATATAAGAAGTTTAGTACTCCAGCCAAGCTCTTCTGTTTTAAACACCTCTCTGGGTGTTTTGGTTTCCTCCAGATCTCCAGCTCTGCAGAGTCTGAGGCCAAGACGACCACCGGCCTGGTGAAGGGACACGCCTACTCCATCACAGGCCTGGAGGAGGTAAGACTGGTTTTACGTATTTATGACTGGAATCAGTATCAGCACTGCAGACCTATTGATAGTGATGAGGGAAAACAAAAATGATAACAATAAACAAATTAACTTTAATTTTCAGGTGAATGTCAGGGGTAAGAAGGTCCAGCTGATCCGGGTCAGAAACCCCTGGGGTCAGGTCGAGTGGAACGGCCCCTGGAGTGACAAGTAAGCATGAAGGACAATACCACTTTATTACCACTTACAAAATACATGAAAAAAAAAAAAGTATTCACATGGATGGATTATGAGGCCGTTGGGAACGGACACAAAAGACCCATCATCCCTCCTTTATAGGAACAAGACATCCAGACCGAGAGAGACACAAAATGACGTGTTCGGTGGTTGTTCATCTCTCTTTACTCCTTTTTGTAGTCGTTTTGTGTCTCTCTTTGTCGTTTTGCATCCTTGTTGACATTTCGCATCTCCTTGTAAAAGTTTTGTGTCTCCCTGTAGTTGTGGTGGGGTTTTTTTAGATTATTTTTGGGGCATTTTATGTGTAAATTTGACAGTGATTTGAATTACTTTTCCTGGTCTATCTGAAGACTTTTACTGTAAAATCTCACACTTGATGTGTTTTTGTTTTTCCTTGAAGGTAAAGTTAAGGTGTAACAGGTTGTTTTGTCTCATGTCTGTTTCAGGTCCAGAGAGTGGAATTATGTTGATGCAGCAGAAAAAAATCGTATCCTGCAAAATTCAACAGAGGACGGTGAATTCTGGTTAGTTGGCATGATGAATTTGGTCCAAACGAAAGATTAGAAAATCAATTTAATTGTATACAACTTTGTCTTAGTGTTAGGATTGTACAGTAAATATGTTGTATGTATGCAGGGAGGTAGTGGACAGAATAATCACTATAAAAAGAGTCAGCAATATAATGCGCCCAAACTTTTCATGCCAGGCGAAAACTCATGGAAAAAAAGTATATAATCTTAGGCCATGAGCCTATAAATTTAATTTGAATGAGCGAGTTTTAAACATTTTGTGCTCTACACTTAAATCAACAGTAATATGATTTTATTACTATTAAAATTAAATCATAATTTCTTTTATTTATTTTACCTGCCAGTAAATATCTTTTTCTAATGGGAACAATGACTCCATCCAGACTCCCAAACTTTACTGCAGGCCATGAATTATCTAAGGACCTTGTGAACACATTCAAATCTGCTTTATTCTGTTGTCTTTTGAACATTGTACTTTATAACTGAACTTTATAATTAAACTCTGTGGCGATGTGTTTTGAGCACAAAGGTGACAAAGATGAACTCTTGTGACTTCACTGTATTTGGAGATGACATTGATTGTGTTGTCCAGGATGGAGTTTGATGACTTCAAGAGGAACTACGACAAGGTGGAGATCTGCAACATGACCCCTGATTCCCTGACCGACAACACAAAGCGCCATTGGGAGGTCAACATGTTTGAAGGAAACTGGATCCGCGGCTCCACTGCTGGAGGCTGCAGGAACTTCATCGGTGAGACCACCAGATCCGAGAATGACCTGAGAAAGAAACCAATAAAAATTCTCCTACACTTTACTACAGAATAAACATGTTTGGTTTACTGGCAACATTTTAGATGATAGAAAAAATTACATTTTATATTTTTGTTTTTTACAAATTTGATTTGTTGCCTTTCGGCATTAAACTGTTTCCTTCTAAATCTCTGCATCTTCAATCCGCAGACACATTTTGGACCAACCCGCAGTTCAAGCTGCAGCTGGAGGACGCTGATGATGATGACGACGTGTGCAGTGTGATGATCGCTGTGATGCAGAAGAACAGACGAAAGCTGAGGAAGGAAGGCCTGGACATGGAGACCATCGGCTTCGCACTCTACGAGGTCAGAAAGAAACCAAACGCATTCGAGCCTCAAACTCCTGCTTGAAGTGTTTTTCTTTTAATGATGTCATTTATTTTATAAAGCGACTTGCAACAAGGTTTACAACTACATTTAAGTGTTTCCTGGCAGTGAAAGTGCAGCAACTCATCCGAATAACATTTGGGTCAGGACTTCATGTTGTTCTTTAAATATTTCTATTCCTTTAACTATACTAAAATGGACTAATTTCAAATATAAGGCACACTATAAAAAATGTTTTTTTAGAATACACTGTGTAACACTGTGTAAATAAATGTACTGTAACAGAAATTTATATTGTTATACTTAATTTATACTTGAAGTTATACTTAAAAAATATGCATATTTTAAGTACACATTAAGTGGATGGGTATAATTGTATGGGTATAAGTAGCTTATTATTAACATACTCTAAATATTGGAGAGCCTGTGAAAACAGTGAGGTTAATTTCTTATCATATGTTTAATGCTATTTTTTTTACTGCAATACTGCTGATTAATTAAGAAATACATAAAAAGATCTAATTGCTCATATTATTATAATTATGTAGTTATTTAAGCTATAGTTTTTCAGGAAGTCTCCCTGAGATCAATTGACATATAAGATGGTATCATAGCATAGAACCGTAAATTGCAGTTGGAAAATGATTTATTGATCATGTTAGAGAAAAAAGCAATGGGCTTAATATTGATCCTTGTGGAACACCTTTATCAAAATCTTTATTTGAAGCCATGTGCAATAACAGTTGTTAGCAGAATCATGGAAAACAACTTATTTAACAAAAATGTTTGATCGATGGATGAAAAAGCAGTAAGAGCAACTTTGATAAAAGAGGAACATTTGTAAATAGTTCATATTTTGTATTATCTAATTTGCTGGTAACTATGTCTTTGTTTCTATAAGAGAATATTAATGAGGCCCTATAAAAAGTTTTATTAATGCACAAACTATATGTCTGGAATCTATTACTTCAGTAGGCCATTTCAAGAAAAAGACAGAGCTGCAAAAACCAAAATCCTTTGACAGATCTACAAAAAGTGTGCTCCAGCATTGCTGTGGTCCACTGAATATATGAATATATGTAGCTGTAGTATTTATGGTAAAAATGACTGGGCCTTTAACGATATTAAAATTAAACCGAGCAGAATAATCACACAACTTCTACATTTAAAATTCACCTAGAAACTCACCACAAGGTCAATTTAGTAGCTGTTCTGGAGCTTTTGATCATATCACTTGGTCTTCATCAGCAGATGGAGTTGTAGGAAAATGAGAAGGAATCATGGACTGGAAGTCTTTAAAATGCTTTAAATTCTACAATTACGTGACAACTAAACAAAGTCCATCTGCTGATGAAGATCATTTGATATCGAAAGCTCCAGAACAGCTACAAAAAAGACCTTGAGGGTACATTGTTTTGTCAGTCAATCATCTGGCCTTGTACTTCTGCCACACTCCCCTACCTTTACCAATCATATGACTAATATGTGTACTTATGTGTTAATCAGCATATTTTGTCCAGTTAGAACATGGTAAATTAATCTCCTGTCTCTGTCCGTTCAGGCCCCAGAAGACGAGGACCAACTGGGCAAAGATTTCTTCCGCTACAATGCGTCCAAGGCTCGCAGCAGGACCTACATCAACATGCGGGAGATATCGGAGCGCTTCACACTGCCTCCTGGGAAATA
Organism: Sebastolobus alascanus; assembly: GCA_916701645.2. Taxonomy (NCBI): domain Eukaryota; kingdom Metazoa; phylum Chordata; class Actinopteri; order Perciformes; family Sebastidae; genus Sebastolobus; species Sebastolobus alascanus. The sequence goes on from CAKAOJ020000032.1 coordinate 9,320,039, forward strand.
CCTGCTGGTCCCCACCACCTTCCAACCCCACCACGAGGCCGACTTCATCATCAGGATCTTCTCTGAGAAGAAGACCGGAGCTCTGTGAGTGTTCATAACATAGAGGAACACAAATCGAAAACAAAAACAAATCGTCAATGCTATTTAAAACCCTAGGGAACCCGTAAAGAGACAAAAAAAGTGAGAAACTACAAGACCATAACTGAATTTGAGGAATAAAGTCGAAGTCTTTTTTGGTCACATTTTATCTCTTCTGCTAAAGCCTTCATAAATCTTTTTGTAAATCGAATGCACAATCAAATTAGCCCAAAAATATCTTTAATGGAGAGTTTCAGTGGCTTACCCATCTGATAAGAATTAAATTATTGTGCTTACACCAAATAACTGTTAAAAATGAAAAACAAAGCATTAAAAAATATCCAATCACCGACTTCTCTTTGCGTCTTTATCACAACTTGTGTTTATGTCCCACAGTGAGATGGGGAGCAACGTTGATGCTGACCTGCCAGATGTAAGTAGATCTAGAGGAACTGGTAATCAATCACCCATTCAGTCTATCAACCAGTCCTGTGTGCTGTACTGATGCTGTGTTGTTTCCTCCAGCCGGCCCCTCCCTCCGCCCCAGAGGAGGAGACAGACGAGGAGAAAGGCCTGAGAAGGCTGTTTGAGCAGTTGGCTGGAGACGTAAGAAAACATCAGACAATATCAACAGTGTTAGACAGAATACTACATTTGTTATTATAGAAGTTATAGAAGTATAGAAGAAGTCTACTGGATCACATGACCTGGGCCTGAGGGGTCTCTGGAGTTTTACCTTCTCATCCCAGTTAATGTGCACCTGTAAACCCCCATGAATTTGGAGAATTAAGGTGAGCATGGTAATGCTTTTTAGCTAGCAGAGGGGCCCTAGAGATGTCGGTCTGTTGGCGGCCGTGGCTCAGGAGGTGGAGCGAGTTATCCTTTAATCACAAGGTTGGCGGTTTGATCCCCGGCTCCTCCTGTCCGTATGTCCAAGTGTCCTTGAGCAGCCCAGTCGCACAGCAATTCGTGAAATAGTCACGAAATTTAATGTATTGATTTGTGTACATCGACAAGAATTTGAAATTTTTTTTCGTGATGGTCAGCACGAAATCAATTCGTGTAAGCCACATAATTGTGCAGCGGGAAGTATAGAGAGCGACGAAAGCCATGTAGGGAGGAGATCGGGGTGGATGGGTGGATCAAAAAACACAGTACTTTTGTCCATGAGACTGGTGTTTGTGTCCCGTGTGAAACTACAAGTCAAACTTGATTTATTTGTCACGTAACTTCCGTACTTAAGTTACGGCAGTTCAGGTGTTATTTAAACGAAAACCGCGATCTTTCCCTAAACCTAACTAAGTAGTTTTATTTTGAAAAGACTGGAGCGGAAATTGACACGTGCATCATGTGTTGCTGGACTTTAAGGAAGAAGCACGAAAAATATGTTGTTGAAAGTCGTGCTGAGCATAATGAAAAAAAAAGGGGATTTTCGTGTCTATGTACATGGATTAAATTTTGTGACTATTTCACGAACTGCCATGAGACTGTTGTATTGAGCGGGACACTGAACCCCAAGTTGCTCCCAATGAACAGGCCAGCGCTTTGCATGGCAGCTCCGCCGACATTGGTGGCTTGGTCCGGTAAAGTACAAAGGCGCTATATAAATGCAGTCCATTTACCATTTGGTCAGTCCTAGTCAACTTTGCAACTTTCTCGCCAGATTTGGCAACTTTTAAGACCCATTTTATCACTATACCCTTAAATCTTTTGTTTTCTCCACTGTAATCTTTTCAGCTTTTTTGGCAATACTGCAATTTTGAATAACAATTAATGTGCATTAATGTACACAATTATGGAGCCAAGACAGTTGCTTTAAATTTTGACATTGAAAATAAAATATGTCTTTGAAAACAAGACCTGAACAGAAAAATCGAACACAGGCATTAAAAATTATTTTATTCTTTTCTTTTTTTTTGCATTTTGATGTGTTTTATGCAAGATGGCATAAACACACTGATAGACCTATACAGTTATGGCGTCCGTCACCGTTATGGCGTGGAGGGACAAGAACATTTTTATTTTCAATGCCAGAATTTAAAGTCACTGTCCTGGCTCAGTACAAAATCACCTTTTACATTTGCAGATTGAGTGCCGCTTATTCTTTATAATAACAATGAATGAAATGGCTGTGTAATGTGGAAAATGTTTGTTGTCACAAATCCATAGAGAACTCTCTCTAAATCTGCAGCGCTATAGAGCTTTTTAGCTTCTTTTAGCTCATTGTTTTGGTTCATTCTGGTTCAGTCTCAGTGTTTTCTGATAAACTCATTGTACACTACCTGCAAACAGCAGACAGACACAGTTACAGACTAGCTGGTCAACATAGTGAAGCATTTAGCAGCTAAAGAGCCAGATATTTCCCTCAGGAGTTGGGGGTGGAGACCAAAAACAGAGTTAAAAGAGAGAGAATATTGGACTTACATTCACCTGGTGGCCAGAAACACAACTCCTAATGAACGATGCTTACTATTTGTTGGATGTGTAATTATTAAGCATCAGTTTGCCAATATGTTACTTTATAAGGTGATAATATGTCAGGGATGTTTGTCTTTCATCCTGTTGTAGAGTTATTCTGCAGCTTTAATATTACACAGCGATGGGATTTTTATCATGTGAATTTAAGCATAAACACTGTAAATTTAATAGGGGTTTCATATTTTAGTGCACATTCAAGCTAGAGTTGGTAATCTTATAATAAAAGGATCAGATCTGTATATGACCATGTATATTTGTGTGAATTTAAAGTTTTCCCAATCTGGTTTGTCTACAGGACGAGGCGATCTCTGTCAGAGAGCTCCAGCAGATGCTGAACGGCGTACTCAGCAGACGTAAGTGAATTAAGTATTTTGACAGCTTTTTGTCAATTATTCACTTTAGTTTCATCTGTTTTTTTGTCATTCTGATTTGATTTGAAGAAAAAGATATATATTAAATATTTCACACAATATTATGTTTTGTGATTTTTTATCTAAAGATGCTACAAACTTAACAGTCTGAGAAGGAGCATGCAAATCAAAGAACAACCTAACTGTTTTTAAAATCTATTTTGTTTTCAGGTAAAGAGATCAAGTTTGACGGCCTGAGTCTGAGCACCTGCAGCAGTATCATCAACCTGATGGACGTATCCTTCCACATTACTCACTGACTCGTTTCAAACATTTGATTTCAGGCTATATAAGTAAACATTAATCCTGTAAAATAAGATTTTAAAACAACACTACACAACTTAGATTGGAGACTGAAGGAGAAAGAGCAGTATGATTTTAATGATTACTACAATGTTTTTTTGTCTTTGTTTTTTTTTAAGTTTTTCCTTGACAGTAAACCAGGTGGACAACACAGGGAAGCTGGAGTTCCAAGAGTTTAAGGTCTTCTGGGAAAAGATGAAGAAGTGGATCGTACGTGTTGATTTATGTGTTAAAAACTGTGAATCAGATGAGGAAGAAGTGCTCAGATCATTTACTAAAGTAAAAGCAGTAATACTAGTTAAAAATACTGTTTCAAGTAAAGGTCCTGCATCAAAATATTTACTTAAAGGTACAAAAGTATTAGCATCAAAATATACTTAAAGTACCACCTCATTATGCAGAATGACCCATTTCAGAATAATATATATTATATTATTGGATTATAATTATTGATGCATTAATGTGTTCATCACTTTAATGTTGAAGCTGGTAAAGGTGTAGCTAATATATATTTTATATATATTACTTTATTTATTGCTGGGTAATAATATCTTAATATATGAATGGATTTATATTGTGTATTAATAATCTAAATCTGCAAAATAACTAAAGCTGTCAGACAAATGTAGTGCAGTCAAAATTACAATATTTAATTGTATTTATTTAATTGCAATATAAAGTACTTGAGTAAAGGTACTTAGTTATTTCCACCACTGGCCTTGTTAAAGAGTAACTTAACACCAGCTGAACCTCCAGTGGTTGAAGTTGTCAACTGCTGCAGTGATGTCACAGTGTACTTGGGGTGTGGTCAGTACACTGTGACATCACTGTTGGGTGTGGTCAGAGGAGGTCAGTGAGATTGGTGTTAATTTACTCTTAAATATGAATTACATATGTTCTCACAATTTTATGCTTTCGGCGTTCAGAATGGCAAAAAAACTTCAACTTTTGAATCGAAAAAATCTAATCTTAGTTTTTAAAAAATGAAAGAATTAAGAGTCATTAGTCTCAATAATGATGCTTTAATCGGTCCTGTTATAATATATTAGTTGATTCATATTTTGTATTAATAATCTAAATCTGCAAAGTAATTAAAGCTGTTATACAAATGTAGTGTAGTAAAAAGACAATATTTCCCTCTGAGATGTAGTGGATTAGATAATGTAGCATAAAATGGAAATACTCAAGTGAAGTACAAGTACCTCAGAATTGTTCTTAAGTATACAGTACTTGAGTAAATGTTACTTTCCTTTATTTACTGCTGTAAATCAGCTCTGGTAGTGGAAGTTTTGCAGTTCTTTGTGCTTCAGGTTGTTAAAGATGAACTTCTGTTGTTGCAGATGCTCTTCTTGTCCTACGACACCGACCGCTCCGGGAAGATGTCGTCCTACGAGCTTCGTAGCGCTCTCAAAGCTGCAGGTGAGAGTCGACTATTGACACACTTTATTTTTCTGACAATTTTTTACTTTAACATTTTCATTTGAAATTGTTATTTTATATATCTTGGCAGACATTTCTCATTAGATCATTTTCATGTTTTAATGCAACATGTTTTGTTTATATATGTCTAACTCAAGGTCCACTTACTAGCTTTTTCATGGTCATCCTCGTTGGATGGAGCTTCCTCATCTGTCATGGAGACTTTGAGAAAACTCCGTCCATTACGGAAGACCGTGAGATGTAGTTAAAAGCTCTGGTAAAAACCAGTTAATGGATCTTGAGTTAAATTCTTTTTGTCAAGTGAAATGTTTCTTTTCAAAGTCAAAGCTGAACTTTCTTAGAGCTAATACAAGATATCGTATACTCAATATTGTATATAATAGAAATGTGAAACACCGTAGTAATACTTGTAATAGGCTATATTATAGAATACACCCATTATTGCCACATTAATATATACTGTAAAACCAATTTCCCATATATTTTCCATATATTTAAGATATTATCTGAATACAAGAAAAAAGACAGTATCTTTACATGTTCTGTGAAATCAATGTGCAGTACTCAAAAGTCTTTTAATTATATATTTTTATATTTTTAAATATATGTTTATTTCACAAGATTTACATGCGATTGCAAAGCAGTTAAACCTCCTTTTATTATTATTTAAATGACTATTATAGTAGAGGTATTTGTTCTAGTATTAATATTAATAGTAAAAGTGATAAAAGTAGTATTGCAACAGCTAATAGTGGTAGTAGCAGCAGTAGCACTACCGTCAATAAAGATGATAGTCTCTAGTTTGTAGGATTTATTTAGTGTTTGTGTGTAAATCTTGTGTGTTTTTTTTCCCATGAAGGCATGCAGCTGAACAATCAGCTCCTGCAGCTGATCGGCTTGAGGTTTGCTGACGAGAACTACGACATCGACTTCGACGACTACCTCACCTGCATCGTCCGTCTGGAGAACATGTTCAGTACGTTGAAATAAAATAACTACATTGATGCCTCAAAATGAAGATAAGAAATAAAGATAAAAAGAGCAATTCAATTTAAATTAACATGTTCAGTACATATAAAAGAGGAAGAAAGTTGAAATAAAATCCTCCACTTGTTTCACAATAACTACATGAATGCCTTTAAATGATCGAAGTGAAGATTTATTGGTGTTAAAATCCACTTTAAATGAGTTATTGAGCTGACTGAAACTCTTCCTGTTGACCAGGAGCTTTCCAGGCTCTGGACCAATTCAAGAGGGGACGAGTGAAGATGAACATCATGCAGGTAAAAATCACATCCGTGTAACACCATGCCCTTTAATCACTGCAAATAATACTGAGGTGTTTGTTTTATCACACCTGGTAAACGAGCTGGATGGGATATATCCTGTGATTGTCTTTCTGATCACAAGTTTAGCTTCTTTTCTCTCTTAATACTTAACTAGATATTTTAATATTCTGGGACTTGATTTAAATGCAGTTTATTCTCTCTTCACCTCACAGTTCCTGATGCTGTCGATGAATGTCTGAGGAGACACTGAGAGCAAACAGAAGCCACCAGAAGAACAAAACGTGTGCAGTGTGTGTTGAATATCCATAATGCTGCATTTTCTTTTTCATGTTTCAAATTCTAAACATTTTTTTTTTTTGGACTTAATAATGTGAGATACCATCGGCGCTAAAGTGTCAGAATGGTGGGATCAAATGTTAAAACTTGCTGACTCATGCTTTTGGACAAAACATTGTTTTATTTTCTCTCTGTATGAAGTGGAAATAAATTTGGAATAAAACGTCCGGCTTTGATGTGGGGACAAATGTCACTTAACTTTTGTTTGTGATTAATCATTTTTTGTGACTAAATAAACATATGTTGTCTTAATAACAGCAACTAGACAGTCAGACAGTTCCACACAGTGAAACACAGTAAACCTTTAAAAAGGATGGGCAGTTAAATGGGACCTCTTATGCTTTTTCTGTGTTTTTTTCCCTTTCTTTTAGTGTGTTATATAGTTTTTTGTGCATATAAAAGGTCTGTAAAGTTACAAAGCCCAAAGTCCATGCCAAAGGGAGTTACTCCCCCCCACAGAAACACTGCTCCTGAACAGCCTGAAATGCCTTGCTTGAAGTCCCTCCTTTTCTTCTGTAACGTGGTGATGTCACAAAGTAAGACACTTTACCTAACATCTAGTTTGGCACTCCCTCAAACAAAGCTAGTTAGAGCGGAGCTGGAGCGGTGTCCAAAGAGTTTGGTTCGGTTGACAAATCACAACAGACTGGGCCAGCTGACCAATCAGAGCAGACTGGGCTTTTTGGGAGGGGGGGCTCAGTATTTCAGACAGAGGGTGAAAAGAGGTGCTGCAGCACAGCCGGTATGAGGAAAAATAATGTGTTTTTTGAATATTAAAGCATGTAAACATTTTCTAATAGAAACCCAAAATACAAATATGAACCTGAAATAAGCATAATAGGTCCTTTTTAAAGGTTGTGTTTATTTATGACCCTCCATATTACTTTTTAACCAACAAGAGCTGAGTGATGCAGAGTGACGGAAACTTATCCAAAAGTTTAATGAATAGTTCATTTAATTTAATCAATCAATCAATCAAACAAACACACATTTTTTGCATGGCAGCAGTGGAAGAAGTATTCGGATCTTTTAGTAGTACAGTAAAAGTAGCAATACCACTGTGTAGAAATACAATGTTACAAGTAAAAGTCCTGCATTCAAATTTTTACTTGAGTACATGTAGAAGTACAAAAGTAGTAGCAGCAACATTAAAGTAACAAAAGTAAAAGTAGTCATTATGCAGAATGACCCATTTCAGAATCATGTATATTATATTAAATTTGTTATGATATCATGATGATTAGTGATGCATTAATGTGTTTATCACTTTAATGTTGCAGCTGGTAAAGGTAGGGCTCATTTTAATTACTTTGTATACTGCCAGGTAGCTTAATCTATAATAATACATCATCATTTATTATTTGATTATATTTTGTATAATAATCTGAACCTGCAAAGGAACTAAATCAAATAAATGTAGTGGAGTAAAACATACACTATATTTCTCTTTGAGATGTAGTGGAGTAGAAGTATAAAGAAGCATAAATGGAAATACTCAAGTAAAGTATTTACTGTACTTAAGTACAGTACTTGAGTAAATGTACTTGCATTCCACCACTATTACATGGCATGACATTCATTCGTTATTGTTTTCTTAAGTTGCAGCTGACAGACGGTCACCATAGGGTTTGTTTTGATAAAGCAGATGATAATAGAACATAAAAATGAAAATAATCTTTATGCAGGAGGATCAGTGTAAAAGCTGTGTCGATTACAGATTATAGAGTGGGTGCAGGTACTGTTTCGGAAGAACGAAAGAATGAAGACTGAACTGGAAAAACTGGATCTGAAACATTTCACAGCCACTAATGTTAAGAGTGAGATATGGAAAAACACCAGAGGGAACTTATTGATGTTGGATGGAAAATCCTTTTCTCAGTAGACAATTTATTTACAACCAGGTGTTACTAATGACATTAACGATGCCTCTGTAGAGCCGATGGTATTCAGACATTGTTAATTATTTACACCTGTGCTTTTCCTACTGTGACATGTGAAAACATCTTGTAGGAAAAAGGCCTGTTGTGTACAGTGACCTCCCAGTGTCTATACAGAGCACACAGTCAATACACATGGAAGCTTCATTATTTTGATTAGAGTTCTTTACTGTCATATTCACATGCAGTTACAGTGAAGCAGCCGTTAGTAATGACACTCTTAGATCTTAGGCTCCCTCGAACAATGCTCATTAAATAAGAATTAAACACGTATGCCTAAAATCTAATTTAGAATCAAAGACATAAAATAGTGCATCAGCTAAAATATAGGACTATGATATATGATATAAAATAAAATATAATATATATATATATATATATATATATATATATATATATATGGACCTATTGACTGCAGGTTGTGCAGTGATGTAGTAAATGTATATGATATACATGTAATAAGAACAGGTTGAAGACAGTTATGCACACAAATATACTGTGAAGGATTAACAGCTTGTAAACAGGTAGTAAAATAAATATATATTATGTGATATTTGCAGGTATAAACGGGTAGTAAAATAAATATATAATGTGTGATGTGTAAAGGTATAATCAGTTTATAATACATACACAGTGATATGTACACATACACACACATATATATAGTATATATTACACACACACACACACGCACGCACGCACGCACGCACACACACACACACACACACGATGGAAGCCTACAAATGAACTATGGGGGGCAGCAATACGCCGTTGCTGCGTCTAGTCTGCCGCAAATTCAACTCAAGAAGAAGAACGGTGACGACGCTTATTTCAAGCGACTGCAACGCGCGCTGTTTGGAGAAGTTTACGGTGAAGGCGAGGGTGGTCGGTGTTGATATCGTTTTCACGGTTATATTTTTACACATTTCTCTACTGTCGAGCGGTACGGGGCACCACAGCAGGCATGTTTACCCCCCGCGCCGCCCCGAGCTCCGGCCGCCGGCAGCAGGGCAGAAGCACCGGGAGGAAGAGCGTCTCCGGTGCGGCCGCCGGTCTGCTGTTCTCCCCGCGCAGGACTCCGCTGTCGGCCAGGTGAGGGAAAACTCTGAGCGGTAGCGGTTAAGCTAGCTGTTGTATTTGTATATACTCAGCTGCCAGTTTATTAGGCCCACTTAGCTAAAACTAATGGAGTCAAATACAATAATCCTGCAGTGAACCCTAACCCTTCATGAAGGTTATAATCAGTTTTTAGAAAGGTGTTGATATAGTTAACTGTATGGTCATTTTGGAGGATGTAGTTTGTGTTTCTCTTGAGTTGTAATGCTTGGGTTTCTGTTGTTTTAGTTCACCCCATTTATATTAATGAGGGTAAATAGACTAAACACTGCATACACCTCTTAACTCTCTGAGACCCACAATAGACCCTTTTTTTGGTCTTTTTTTAGGGGGGTACAGGGGGTCTTTAGGGGGAGATAGCAGGTCAACAGTAGATGTCACATTGAAGTGGTGTACATCATCTGAAAGCTGGGAACCTGAAGATAAATTTCAGATGCAGCTCAGCACCGTCCGTTAAGTTGTTCTAGTCATACATGAGAAATAAACATGAATGAATTCATTATTTAAAATAGATTGTAAAAGTGTATCAGGGTTTAGAAAATTATGATTGAAATATATGGTGACCATTCCCATGCTCACTTTTGTCTCATAAGTTGTTGTTGTTGTTGTTGCAAGAATTGCATTTTTGGCAATTAGATGGAGAGCACTTCTGTTCTGGAAACTGCTCAAAAACCCACTTATTGTCAATCTACCTAGGAAAGCCATCCATCCTCTGAATGCCCTAAGTCTGTAGTTTGTGGTTGTAAAGTTTCACGAGGCTGTGATTATCCTAGAGGTCACCACAGGTCAGAGAGGTCAAATTTGCAAAAAATGATCTCACTACAGTGAAATGGCTACTATGGGGACTGACATCATCACACATGAATACAGTTGAGCTCATTGGATCCACAAGAGTCTCAGCTTTACAGTGGCACCCAATTTATGCAGCTCCAAGACTGTTTAGGGACCCCAGTATGTAGAAATATTCAAATACACCATTTTTAGAATAGGCGAAAATAATACATTTGTACTTTGTGTATAAAACTGCACGTTTTTTGTCCCAAACTGCATGTGATTATCATAACGTGGGCATGTCTGTAAAGGCTAGACTCGTGGGTACCCATAGAACCCATTTTCATTCACATAGCTTGAGGTCAGAGGTCAAGCACCCCAGTTTTTTCCTCGCCAAAATTTAGCCCAACTTTGGTGCGTTATTTAGCCCTCTTCCCGACAAGCTAGCAGGACAAGGTTGGTACCAATGGATTCCTTAGGTTTCCATATGATATTAATACCTTCACTCTAGCTCTAAAACTGAACTTGCTACAGCCTCTTCAAAAAAGACCATAAAGTTGTTCGGGATCGCGGGTCTCAGAGGGTTAATATAGTGCATCACAATTCAACAGCACCAAAGTAGTTGCAGCTCAATACTATTCAGCTGATGATCCTGAAGATTTGTCCAATCTGTTTAACTCTAAATCTCTCTCCATTAGGTCAACACCCACAAGAGTGCAGAGCCATGCAGCCGCAGATTCAATCAACTATGATGTGCAAACCTTCGGCTCGTCGCTGCCTGTCAAAGTGATGGAGGCACTGACAATGGCTGATGGTAAAGAAAACCTCATCTCTGTTAGGGAAATTACATTTTTGAAGTGTTGATGTCCTTTTCTGTCTGTCAGGTTTTGTTAAAAGTACTGCATCCTGCTAAATTATTGCCACTGAACAATTCTGTGTGTGGGTTGGTCCCTCTAGTTGATGACCAGATCTCAGTGAAGGTGAATGAGAGCGGCTGGGCCTGGATGGTTTGCGGAGAGAGACTGATCATCTGGAAGATCTGCCAGACTGCCGTGGCCAAGGTACAGTTGAAGATCCAGAAACTAAAAGCTGCAAAGTAGCAAAACAACGACCGACTCTCCAGTCTAGAGATTTAATCATACGATGAAAAAGAAATTCTGCAAAGAATCCTCCAACTAAAGTTTGAAGTTTCAAGACAGTTGCTACAGAGCCACCGTCACAAGAATTATTCACGTTTAACACTAATTATAATGATATAATTTACAGCATAATCTATTGAAAATGATTGTTAGTTGCAGCCCTAGAGGAAACACTCACAGATTCATAATTCAAGTCTTAAAATCCACCAACCCTCTGTGTGTTTTCCTGCAGCTGTCAGTGTGTAAGGAGCTGCAGTTGCCCTGCAGTGAGTACAACTACACAGCCGACCTTGTGGCCGTGTCGTCCGCAGCTCCTCTGGAGACGGCCCCCGTTCAGTCCATATCCGTCCTAGCGGTGGCTGCGGAGGGAACGGCTCGCTTGTGGCCCAGCCTGGCCCAGGAGGGAAACTACACAGAGACAGACTTGGACCTGGGAGATCTCTGCAACTTTGTTGTTGCTGTCAATGTAAGTAAATCTTCAATAAATCTAATTTACTTTGATGTCTTTGCAGCTAAAACCAGACTCTGATACAGCAGCTACTAGTGAATCCATATCGTAAGCCCCTTTATTATTCACTGGGAACTCAAACAAACCAAACGCAAGACTTGTAGTTGTTTTCTTTCTTTATTTCTGACTTTCTCTCCCCTCTCAGGGTGGAAGCTTCGTCTTGTCCTCAATGAAGAGTCGGCTGTTGAGAGCGAGTGTAGATTCCTCGGGGAAGCTGCAGTACCGAGCCCTGGTGCAGGGTCAGGGCATGCTCTCCGGCATCGGACGCCGTGTCTCCAGCCTGTTCGGCATCCTCTCCCCGCCAGCCAACGACACAGTGAGTAGTGCCAACAGATTTTTACTGTAAAGACAAAACGTGGAGTTCAGTGGGCGGTGGTCAGTAGGGCTGCACCCACCCATAAATGTAGATAATTTGAATAAACGTCATTTTATCAGTAAGCATCAGTTGGCTCAATACCTATAAACATTCCTGAAGCAATTAAGTTTAAGGGGTGTTGTAAGTGCCAATTATGCACATATTTATATTTGGTGAAATTGTTTATGTTGGCATGACATATTGCAGAAGTTGTAGTCTGTACAGCAGTTTTTGTATAGTATAAATAGCCACCATGTAGGTTTATGATGTTTACCATTTTCTTGTTATAGTGCTAAAATAGCCATTTTATTATTTACGACAGTATATACTGTAGTGCCGTAAGGCAGTTTTAGTGCGCATGGTAAAGGGAGATTTTTGGAAGATGATGTCAAGTCTGCGTAGGTGTGGATGGCAACAAGCTTTTGACCGTGTTATACACCGTGTTATATATAGCGTATTATAGCGTACAGTGAAAGTGTGATAACGTTAAACGTATGGAACATCAAGTCGGTAGTGGACCGAGCGAGATGTAACTTTGATGGAAATCCCCTGCCCTAATATTGTAATTTCTTCTCAAATAAACCCTTGTTCAAGTTTTCCCTGCCTCCTGTGAGTATATTGGGTCTTAACAAAAAGGATTGAAATTAAATGGAACACGAGTCAGAGCTGAGATACCTTGCAGACTAAGTGGCCTAGGAACTTGGAGCATGGTAAATCGGCCACTACAGGTGTAATGATACATCGATCTGGATCGATATATCGATTCAATGATCAACGATCCAATATCATCGATGCAAAGTGAAAACATTGATACATATCATCATATTTAAGATACGCCTTTATTTTGAAATTCCCATGACATGTCTGTGTCACCATTTCTGTCCAAGCGTGTTCGGATGGTGAACGGCTCCAACCTGACAACCTGTTTTCTGTTGTTCTGCCGCAGCTCCACAGTGTGCTGTGGGTGGGCAGAGCCAGCTGCCTCTACACGCTGACCAGCTCCAGTCTGAGTAAATGGGAGGTAGACGACAGCTGGGAGCACCAGATCCTCAGCTGGGACGCCCAGAGAGCTCTGACCGAGAGCATCGCCGACGCCATCTGGGTCAGTACGAGGATCCACGTCAACATATATATACTGTATATCAGTGTCAGCCTGTCATAATGGCAGGAATATTCAGATCCTTTACTTAAGTAAAAGTACTAATACCATACTGTGAAAATACTCTGTTACAAGTAAAAGTCCTGCATTGAAAATGTTACTTCTATAAAAGTATGTAAGTATATTCAGGAAAATGTACTTAAAGCCTTAAAAGTAGAACTACTAAATGCATAAACATGGCCCTGTTAGTTTATATAGTATATCTAATGATATACTATATAAACTAACAGGGCCATGTATATAAACACACTTTTATATATTATTACTCGTGCATTAATGTTTAAGCAGTTTATTATTTAGGGCTGCAACTAAAAATTATCTTCATTATGAATTAATCTGCATATTATTTTCTCCATTAATCAATTTGGTTTGTGACGCCTTCAAATGTCTTGTTTTGTCCGACCAACAGTCCAAACCTCAAAATGATTCCGTTTATCCATCCTATCATTTAAGATGAGGAAAAGCCGCATGTTTCAGAAGCTGAAACCATCAAATGTTTCAGGGATTTTTGCACTAAAAATTATTTTTTTTAATTAAAAATGAATCAGTTATCAGAACAGTTGTAGATTATTTTTTTGACAACCAACTAATCGTTTAAACTCAAATCTCAGATCCTGTTTGGTAGTTAAATTTTTTCCAATGCATAATTTTAAAGGTTCTTTCTTTGTCTGTTTCATATGTAAAAACTTAATTTTTAAAGTAACTAGTAACTAAATCTGTCAGATAAATGTAGTGGGAAAAAAGTACAATATTTCTCTCTGAGATGTAGTGGAGTAGAAGTAGAAATTAAAATACAGATACCTCAGTACAGTACTTGAGTAAATGATACAGTTACAGCTCTTTTTATTAACGGAAATCCTCAGTTATATTGATCCATATTGATCAGATTATCTTTATAACACTCAGAGTTTCAATCCTGTGAAGGTCCTTCATGATCAAGCTTTAAAACATTTCTCAACATTTCTCTCCCACCAGGGGTCAGAGAGCAACTATGAGGAGCTGAAGGAGGGAGCGAATGTGACGTACCTGGATATGAAGCTCAGCCAGTGAGTGTGTTCTTCTGTGTGTGTGTGTGTTTGTGTGTGTGTGTGTGTGTAGCAAGCTGAAAAATGAAGCCAACACGAAAGTGCCAAAAACTGCAGTTCCTCAAATGGCCACTTGAGACTGTCTCCAAAAGCGAGTCGATCCCCATAGACGGGGTTCTTGTATACGAACATTACTGGGTGCGTGTGCATTCAGGGGGCAAAATCGCTTTGGCAGCCGGTTAATCAACAGAGATTTCTCATTGTTTGTACATTCTTGATGACTATAGACCCCTGCAGAGTCCGACCACCTGATACCATTATCATATGATGTATTTGTATGAGATTTGTTTATTATTATCACCTGTTATGAAATGGTTAACGTTAGATCAGATCATAAGTGAGTCCCTCTTGATGGCCGCCGCCAGTGACTTTTTCCTTTGCGATTCCTCAACAGGTATAACGTTAATATAAAAGTGGAGACTTAGATTTTGGTCTTGTCATCAGTACAACCAGTCACACAGCAGCTCTTTGTATGTCGGGCAGGTGAACATTATGACCGTGACCACCGTTGCTTCGCTAGAGCTGTGTGACTAGAATGCTTTTGCCCGTCAGGCCTGGATCCATAATCTCCTTCTGTTTTTAGCAAAGACTTGTGATCCCCTTTGGATTATTAAACATTTTCAATCCATCTTTTCTGCGGTTGGAGCAGAAACAACTCCTTGTCGTCTCTGCTTTGCAGCTTGGCTCTGCTAGACATGCCGTGCTTTCTGCCCCCCTAGTTGCGCGTGCATCTCTGTGATGACGTTACACAGAAACCCGTCCATAGACCCCGTTAAAATACCCAACTTTACAGCAGAATAAACACGTTTACAGCCTGGTACAAAAAACGGTTTTGGTTTCTGTAGCTAATTTCCCCGTTCACGACAACTGTACTGTAATTATATTAAGGCTTAAAGTTCGGCATAATTGGGGCCCTGGTCGCTTTGAGTGACAGGTGGGTGCTCTACCAGGTTGCTAGCTGCTAGCTATCTGCTCTGCTGTGTCACCCGGCCCTCCTCAGCTCCACCAATGATCCACCTCTTTGCCCATTTTTGGAGTTAGGCTGTGTCGTCACTGCCAAGATGGCGACGGCCGGAGCCACCCACTTTGAGCTTCACAACGGCTCTTCAGAAACCTATGGGTGACGTCACGGAGACTATATATACACGGCATATTTTATACTGTATGCCCTGTACATGCATGACTTCCTGCTTGTTTTCTTCAGAATAAAAGGTTTTAAGTTGTCATATTTTATGCTTTGGTGGAATTTTTAGGTGAAATTTTAGATTGTAATTTTTAAAATCTACCTACTGAACAATGTCTATGTATTAATTATCATTATTTATTTATCCTCTCTAACTGAATGTGATGTATAACCCCAAAGGGAGGATCCTGGTATCCAGAAAGAAGTAGTCTGTGTGAGTCTTGTGTACTGATTTAAAGGAGTATTTCTGAGAGGGAGAATTAACGTACTGGTAGCTGCAACATGTAAGGTACACAGGGAACCTTTGATCACAAGCAGTTTTTGCATTTACTACCACCATCATACAAGATTTCTGGGTACCAATATTGAGTACTTTATTAGATATATCCAAAGATATACTGAGTATATCTTAGGCCGAACTGAGCCGGACTCTGTGCTGTGTGTTTTCAGAGTCGGCCTGGTGGTTTTGGCTGCAGCCTGGCACCCGTCAGACACTCCCTGCCTGGCTTACTTCTGCCTGGTCACCCTGCACGACAATGGAGCTGCCATCTCCGACCAGTTCACCGTGGAAGTCACCAAGTACAACCCTCCATTCCAGGTCAGTCCTGATACTGATACTGATACTGCAGGAGTGGATTCAGATTCTCTTTGTCAAAGGGTTCAGAGACTTTTTTACTAGTTGTATTACAAAAAGACATATTTTTCTACGTATATCTGGTGTCTATCCATACAGCTAGTTTTGGTTTTAAATGAGGTTTTTAAGATATCTGCCTCTTAGACTTCTCCCTACGCTGGAATGAAATGGAGGTGAAAATTTAGAACTACTTTCTAACAAAGAAATAGTCCCTGTGAAAACAGACTAGTGTTCTGTGGATTATCCAGAGCAGGGATGTCAAAGTCTGACACTGTGGAACCTCTCCTCAGACTTACATCACTGCTGTAGCTCTGTATCACACTACATTCTAAGCCCGCCCACATTTTAGCGGTCCAATCAAATGCGAAGGATTTGATTTAAATTCCTCTTGTAACTGTACGGCGCTCAAATATTCCGTTTCACTAGGAAATTAACGGTCATGTCTAGAAGGTAACCCGCTGAAAAATCTGACCTTTCCTAACATTAACCTTAACCATCTCATGAGAGTTTCCCAACTTGTGTGTTATCTTCTAGACATGGCCGACTTTAAGGCTTACTTCATGTCATCCAGGCAGCCACTGGTGAAAATTTCTGAGCGTATGTTGCAGAGATTTTAAACTTCCTTGAGAGGATGATGTTGGGTTCACTGTTTCTCCAAGTTTTATTTTAGAAGATGCACACTTAATTTTGCATACACCTTTTCTCGATGTCTTGTTTTGTCAGAGTGAGGAGGCCCTTCAGGGTACACGGCTGGCATTGCCACACTCCCCTGGCTCCACCGCCTTCCTGTATAACGAGGAGCAGGTGTTTGCTTGCTCCACGGGAACCAGCAGGGGAGGACTACCTGATGAAAAAATCAGCTTCAACTCACCTGGTGAGAAAAGAAACCTTGGCTCTCTAAAGAAAAATGCAGGCTGGCTTCATCTTTGGCTCCAGAGCATTTTCACAATCAGATTAGTATAATAATACAGTTGGGTGAGATTTTATAGAATAGAGAGTAATAGAATTACAGTTAAATGATCGTTTAAGAGGCCAGTTATTAAATGTTTTACAAGTAATTACAACCAGGGAGCATAATAAAATAATGATTGAATAATAAAAAAAAAAAAGAACAAGTGAGTAACTATGACAAAAAATAAATCAATAAAATAGTTTTAGTGGAGAGAATTCAATTGGAAATTAAAAAATAGGTATTTGTGAACTCCTTTTATTGTATCAAAATATGACAAAAGTAAAACAAACTTGTGCTGGAGGGATTGTAAACAGGTTGGATATCACACATTTTTTGGGATTGTCCAAAATTGAAGTCATACTGGGAAGGGACTTGTATAGAAATACTTGCCATTTTGAACATAGATAAGACCCATTGTATTATATTAGGGGAGTAATCATTTATGGAGCTATCGTAAAGGGAAAGGCTTACTTGCTAGATTTCCATTTACTTGTGGCCAAAAAAGAAATAACATTATCTTGGCTCAAACAACCCACACTATCAATGGCAAGACAGGTGAAAAGACAGACAACCTGTGGGCTCCTGTACTTATTTTAGGTTACCAAAATGATAAGGTGCTGTACTGATTTAATTGTGAATTTGGCTGTATCTTCTACAGAGATAAACAAAACATTCATTTTGGACCCATCAAGTTTTTTAAATGATTAATTCACAATCATAATATTTTTTTAGGAAAAGACATACTTTTATTTGGCACCTTTCTAAAAACTCTGTAGATTTATTTTTTATTTATTTATTTTTTTTTTTTACAAAATATTCGTTATATATAAAATATACGTTACCTGAAGGCCACCGTAGTTCTCTGACACGCTTGTTAAACTGCGGTAACGTGGGCTGCAAAACCGTGGTACCGCCAGCCGCCGTCTGACTTCCGTTGCTCCTAAAGTGGTGTTATTATGGTAAGAATGGCCTCTGAGCGAAGTGAACGGCGTTACCATGATTTTGTACTTGGCGACTCACGTTACCACAGTCTCGGAAAGGGAGGAGTTAGCGGAGGGATATTCAGTTGGTTGCAATCTGCAACCACACCACTAGATGCGCCTAATCCTACACACTGGTCCTTTAAAGCAATGTAATTATTTATATTAATTTCTTTTTGTTTGTGTTAAACTTAAAAAAATAGAAAGAAAACTTGTCAGATCAAATGGTTCCATGATAGAAATGGATAATAATTACAAACCACTAAATGAACAAACAAAAAATGTCTGAGTGTCTCATAATGATGTTTCCTTCTACGTCTGTCTGTCCAGGTGATGGTGTACGTGGAGGAGGCTGCTGCGCCAACCTGCCCGTGTTTTTCTCCCAGAACAGCGGCCTGGTGGCGGTGGTGGCCCGGGAGAGCGCCTCCATCCTGCCGGAGACGATGGAGGACTCGCTGTGCTCCTCGCTGGCTGCAGCTCCTGAGGTAAAACTACTGCAGACTAAAAGATCATGAAGAATATTAATTTATGCAATTCGTGATACTTATTTTTACCACTCTAGTAAGACTTTAATTAGAAATTAGAAATGTAAAGAAATAAAGAAAATGTTCCGAACCATGTGATTATGCATTTGATTGTGACTGAATTTAAAATGCATTTCTAATTGAAATTGAGATTCTTGTGTTTAAGGTTTCAGCCATGGAGACTCCAACCAGATCAGAGCCTGTAGCTCAGGAGGACAAAACCAGACTCCTGAAGGCGTCTTTCCTGCAGTTCTGCCGGTACGTCAATAAGTAACTCGCAAATCCCTATTAAAGAAACCAAATCTTTTATTGGTCGTTTGGGAAATGGAAAGAGTTGGCTGCTGGTTCCACAAAATACTTTCTGGTTTCATCATCTGAATCGTATCATTCAGTACCTGCAGAGGATCAGTGTTTTTATTGACAAAGGTTATACATTTTGGGTTTAATCAAGTGCTTAAATTATTTCCAAATTATTTCATTTAGTAAGTAAGTAAAAGTAAAAGCAAGTAAAAACCTCAAACATGCTGGTTAAAGTTTCACAATTAAGCTTTTCTCGGCATCATGTTGTAGGCAGGGACTTGGCTGTTTTGCATCACTTTGGAACTGAACATTTTATATTTTTGAAAATCTTTTATTGAGTTTGGAGTTCATTATTATTAAACAAAAAAATGTAAATAATGTTTTTAAAGGCTTATATCAATAGTTTACGGAAGCCCTGAAAGGCAAGCGAGAATTTTTTGAAAAATTAGCCTGAATTTTTTTTCCACCTGTTTCACAGAAAAAAAAGAACTTAGAAAGATTATCCTGGCAAGACTCTTTTTTCGTCCGGTCTTAAGTCATAAACACACGAGAGAAAATAATTTAGATCAGATTTAGAAAATTGATCACCAGAAAAAAGAAATTCTCGCTTGCCTTTCAGGACTTCTGTATTGCTTTTTAGACTGAAGCAGCAGCATTATTTAGGATTTAGAATACAAGGATTTAGTCCCTGTGATGCTGTAAATAAAAAATAGTCTTTCTCTACTTTCCTCTGTCAGTAATGATCTGGTGGGAGCTCAGACGGTAACAGATGAGCTCTTCCCTGCTGACGGTGACGGGGAGGAGGGTGCTGAGCTGGACGGCTTAGTGACTCGAATCAACCTGGACCTGGTGGACGATTACCCGGCCTCCGACCCCCGCTGGGCTGAGTCTGTCCCCGACGGTGAGGAGGGGAACGGGGGAGGGAGAGAAGGTTTATCCTACTACCCTTTTTAAAAAAAATAAATACCTGACAAAAATCCTGAAATTAAATTTTAAACTGCCTGGTGTAGCATTTCTTTCCATGTGCAATTATGAGACATATAGTAGTATATTTGTCATAAACAAAGGACACTGCCAGACTCTAATCTTTATTTAATATTTTAGATTGTGATTTTTGTTAACAACAAACTTATTTTGACATGAAGCAACAGGTTAATGGGAGAGCGAGAGAAATTCCCACACTAAAAATACCTTTCTTTGTGTTTTTATGGTAATTCAACCAAATTTATTCAGTAAATTCAAAGATATTTGGGTGCATATGTTACATTAAGACTAAGATATTACCCTGAAAAACTAAATTAACCTTAATGCATTCATGAATGCAGAGACCAGCACAGGTGATATTTTGTCAGTATGTGTTCACAGGATTCTTTTTGCTCTCCATTAATACAACATACATAAATGACATGTTTTTTTGTTTTTTTAATGTGTATACTTTTATTTACCTTGTGTCCCTCAGCTATAAATTCTTTGTCTTTCCTCAGTCTTACTCGTGGTCATGTCTAGAAGTAGAAGAAACCACAATTTGGGAAACTCTAGCGAGATATTTAAGTTTAGGCATTGATCTTGAATAAGTTAAGGTTAGGATAGGCCATCGGGCTGCTAGTCTCACATGAGTTTTTCCACGTTTCCAAGTTTTTGCAATTTGGGGGTTACCTTCTAGACACGACCCTTAGGCTGCATCACACCAGACCAAGCTTTGCAGCGATTTGCCGCAGGGTTGTGCTGCGGTGTGGAGAGTCACTTTAATGGCCTATTAACGGGGGGCGACAACTAACGTCTTTTGTTCCCTCATGGCTGCGTTGTACAGTTCTGGATCGCCAGTGGCCACTGCAGCATGCCATCGGGTTGCATTTCTCTAAAGTTGCTATTTTTACTTTTCCACCACGGCCGCCGGAGCCCAAACACCCCATTCAAAATGAATGGGATAACCTGCATCTTCTCCGCAATGCCTGATTTGGTGTGAATGCAGCCTTACTCGTCCATATTTGTTTTTCTTTTTCCTAACTTCGCTGGTACATCACTTTAAAAAAAAAAAAGTTTATGAATCACTGCAGAAAGGTAAATAATATAAACATAACAGTAGTAATTAGAATAATGTCTAAAGGATGTTTTTAATTCAAGAAAGAACAAAGAATAAAATGCACAAAAATAGCAATTATATTAACAACAGTTTCTGTGTCTGTTCTTCTTCCAGAGAGCGCCGGCTTTCCTCTCACTTCCCTCATCATCCTCCACCAGCTGGAGGACAAGATGAAGGCCCATGGATGCTTCGTGGACTTCCTGCTCCAGGTACACACATACACACACATTCACACCTTAAATTTGTTAAATTATGGTGCACAGAGCTTGTGTAGTGACCTTACAACAAATCCAGCCTGCGTTATTAAAACCTGCAGTAGGCTGAATATTTTTGGCATCATTGGGCAAAAATCCCATAATAACCTTTCAGCATATTGTAATTCAAGTGTTCTGAGAGAAAACTAGACTTCTGTGCCTGCTCTTGGCTCTGTTTTCAGGCTTCAAAAAAAATCAAGCCCGTGACGGGAGACTTGTGCCAATCACAGGCCATTTCAGAGAGAGAGCGTTCCTATTGGCTGTGCTCCGTCTGGTGGGCGGTGCTTGGTATTTCTTCAACAGATCTCAACATGGCTGCCGGGTCACAAACTTTCTAACTTTACAGCTAAACAGTGCACTACAAGATGTTTCTGAAAACATTTGAGGCGAGAAATAGGCATCACAGTAACAGAATGTTGATTCATATTTGAGCAGCGCTGCCTAGTTTGACCGTTTGATCAGAGTTTGCGAGTGATTGACAGCTGCTCATTGACGGCAGCTGGACAGCAGACTCCAGATCAGCTCTGATTGTTTTTTTTCCTCCGGTCTGTGAAATCTTTCAGATGCCATTAGGAGCACCAGAGGACACGGAGGCACATGATTTTTTTTAGACTACTTGTCTCATGCACTACTGTCAGGATATAGTGACCGTTTTATAAAAATACATTTTTTTAAATCATTTTCTCCATTTCTACCCACTGCAGCTTTAAAAGAAAGTAATCATATTTTAGAGCTGTGCTGACCTCTTTAAGGATTCAGCATTTAGTTTAGTATTCTGTGGTATGGAATAAGCTTCCATCATATCATGCATCTATAGAGATCGAGTTGTGTCCTACCAATGAATCGAGAAAGTGAAAGATATTTCTTCTACACCTCATAGTCCAGGAGTGTTTGGTTAAAATGTGAAGTGCCTTTATATACAGTATGGCTACATACTATTACATTTTTTTTTTATTGCCACAAAAACTAATCAGTTTGGTCTTGATCCACGGCCTCCGCTTTCACATTTCACTTAAATCTGTTAAGGGAGTACTCCACCTATTTAGCATTGCACTCCTATAACATGGTTGGACTCGGAATTTGGACAAAAAGATAAAAAATCCATGCAACAGAAGCAGAGATATCGTCTTTTTTATTCCACACATTCTTCTTCCTTGTCAAGACCTGGCGCCTACATTACCCACAATGCAACTTGACCATGGACAGTTTGGTCATTGATTTTACTGTGTTTCGCTAGTAGCGGTTAATGTATCCTTGAGTCACTAGCCTCGATCACAGATGAGGAGCAGCCTACAGAGGTCTCACTTCTTTCTGACCCAACCGATGCTGACTCAGGTGACTCTGACTTATAGGTCAAAGGTCAAGGTCACTGTCACAGTCATCCCATTCTCATGATATCGGAACGCCTTGAATGAATTCCTTCAAATTTGACACAAATGTCCACCTGACCTCATAAAACTTGTTTTTGGCCATAACTCAAGAATTCATATGATAATTATGACAATATCACACAAATGTCTAACAGGATAAAATGATGAAGTGATGACACTTTGGACAGACTATGGATGTAAACTGCAACTTGACTGGTTGGCGGAGGCATACAGCCGTGAGATGGTAATTCTAGTTCAGATATGTAGTCGTATCCAACACCTGGAAACACACTTTGATGTGCAAAATTGTCTTTAAGTAGTTGTTGACCAGGGTTTGAAATTAAGTTTTTTTTTCCCTCACTTGCCACTGTGGCAGGTCACTGAACATTTCTACCAGCCACTCAAATTTCTTGTCTGCCACTTCTGAAATCTTT
Source organism: Sebastolobus alascanus (assembly GCA_916701645.2). Taxonomy (NCBI): domain Eukaryota; kingdom Metazoa; phylum Chordata; class Actinopteri; order Perciformes; family Sebastidae; genus Sebastolobus; species Sebastolobus alascanus. The sequence continues at coordinate 9,343,157 of CAKAOJ020000032.1, forward strand.
CTATAACGCTTTAGAATTGTAAACACTGAGTCAGTGGTAACAGACAGTAGAAATATGGATAATGTCATGTAACCTTAAACCCTATATGACTATTTTTAATTTAGTAATTGCTTTTTGAAAATAATACTTCTTTATATAAAGAAAACCTATCTGCCACAGCCAACATTTACCCTGTATTTGGCAGATGGCAGGTGCTAATTTCATTCCGTGTTCTTGACAGACAAACCTGCAAATTGAACGCCTTTTGTAGAAATAGAGATCTGAAGAACAGGCTGGGTTTAGAAAAAACACAAAAGTAGAATCATTTATGAATTGATCGTCACCGTCCTCCCCCGTCAGGTGGGTCTGCTGGACCGGCTCGGCCAGGTGACGATGCGTTCGTCTCCCGTGGCGACACGCCTGCTGCTGTGCGAACACGCCGAGAAGCTTCAGGCAGCGATGGTGCTGAAGAACCACCACACCAAACACGGCGAGCTGGTGAACCGGGCCATCAGCATCGCGCTGCAGAGGAGCGACGCCACCGTGCCGCCCAGCCTCACTGCTGCTGACGTCTTCTTCAGAGAGGTTGGTGTCTGACGGCGTTCTGCTGTGACGACCAGGTGGTGTAGAGAAGCTGTATTAAATCTGTTTGTTTCTGGTGCACCCACAGGTGTCTCAGATCTCCTCAGTGTTTGATTGTCTGCTGGACGAGGAGGAGCGGAGTCTGAAGGAGAATCCGGTCGACTCGGTGCAGTGGGCCGAAGTGGTTCTCACCGTCAACAACATCATCAAGGTAAACGCATTCATCGTATCAAGAAGGGTGATGTGTGACAACAAAGAGGTTTGACAACAAATATTAACTTAAAAAAAACACCTATGATGTAGTGAAGAAATATAATTGTACTCTCCATACATCCATCTATTCACGGACATGGAGGAAATTCTCCTGGAAAAATCTGATCCTTTTCTTTATTACAAGTGAAAAGTTGGTAAGAGTTTGGATCATTTGATCACTTGCATGTTTATGGAAATGTCAGAAAATAACTGTTTTTGGAAATGGTATGTAAAGTGTTTCAACAAATACTAGGATTTAAGGTCCCTAAGAGTTGTTTGGTACTTTATCTCTGCAGAAAGGGTGATGGGAAGCGGGTTTATTGTTGCACACGAAGTGATTTGTAAACCTTAAAAAAATTGTTTGTAAAACACAAATAAGCATTACATAGATAGATGGACCAGATATTTGTAACACTTTGTTAATGGTTAATAACTGGGTTGTAAACAATCTATAAACATTATTTGGATGGCTATTATAAAGTTGCAACTGATGATCATAATACCTTGTTAAATGATTAATAAATACTTTGTAAAGCATCTATAAACAACATTTAGATGGATAGTTAATACTATATCAATGGTTAATAATTGGTTTCTGGTCAATCTATTTATGTGATGTTTAGAGATGTTTTACAAACAATTTCTTAAAAGTTTACAAATCATTTGGTAATCAATAATAAATACTTAATATAGTATATAAAATGTTATAACGTGTGCAACAATAAACTGATAATACTTTACTTATGTAATTAGAATATAATTGTTATCGTCTCTTATCCGCTATGATACAATATATAATTTATAAGCTAATTATTTCATATTACACAAACTAATGATAAAATAACAAAAATTATAGTATTACTAATAATTAGTAAACATCATTAATTATCATTTCATTCTTTGTTAACAGTATTATAACTATTAACTAAGTTTAATTGAGTATCAATTTACCATTTCTAAATGATGGTTATTAGAAAGTGTTACCCCAGTGGCTAATAATTGTCGAAGAATGGAAAAAACTGACACATATCTTGAGACTATGAGAAGCTCAACTGGGAGAAAAATGGAGGAAAATTGACTTTTTACAAGAATCAAAATGGCGATGTAATGAAGTTGTAAATAAATCAAGACTGTATAAATGTGAATGTACCTCCCCAACAGTTTCTGTTTTGTTTTTGTTGTAACTGTCATTATTTAATGTTGCAAATGTTTTGCCAATGAATATCTAAATGGAAAAAAATACTATTAATTGTACTGTGTGTGTGCTTGCAGGACATGCTTCAGGCTGCTGGTCAGTACAGGGAGACGAAGGCCTTCATGTACAGAGCTTCTGAAAACGCTGCTGCAGAGCCCGAGTACATCCCATGGACAGGTACATCTTTAAATCTTCATTCACCTACCAGCAGCTTCAGGTCGCTGCAGCCTGATGGCATGTTGCGCACATGGGAGAAGTTTGCCTTCATGGCTTTTCTGCCAGAAATCTCCTTTGGTTTAGGCAACAAACCTACTTGGTAGGTTTAGCAAAAGATCATGGTTTGGGTAAAAGTAAACCCTTTCTCTCCCATGTGCGCATGTTGCTGTGAAAACCGACCCAGATACTCATTGTTTGTTTAAGCTCTGAATCTATTTGGACCTTAAAGGGTATCTTCACCCACAAAATGACCATTTGTATATCAATTACTCACCTTGTGTTACCTTGAATTCTTGAAGAAAACATTGTTTTTCTCTCATGCCTCCACGGTGAACCGAGAATCAAAAAAACGAGAAAAGTCTTGATGAATTGAAGTAAATGGGGGCTGCATTTAACAACAGCAAAACTATATCAAAACATCCGTTTACACACTCTCACACAACTGGTGCAGTATAATCCAAATCTCATTTATCCCGTCGTCCCTTCCCACTTCCCAATTAGAATCAGTTAATAAGATGTTAGCATGTGCTGTTTTCAAGGTGTCGAACACAAATAAAATGATCACACTCTAAATGTCCTAAAAGGCCTTCAATATGTAGATTAAAATTAGAATACTCTACATACCCTAATTTGATGATGCTTAATTAATGCATGACAATTATTACTTTGTATACTGTTTACATAGCAGTCTCTCATTTAAGACTATCACTTAAATTAATTAAAGTTGTTCTGTGGAGGTTTCTTGTAAACAAACAAAAGTTATGTTTACATTCCCCCCCAAAACACATTGTGAGCATGCTTGAGCTCTTATAAATGTGTTGAATGCATTAACCCATTAAGACCTGAGGGGCCGCCTAAAGAAACACTCTAAAACCTGAGCCTTGGTTAGCGGTTCATATTCTGGGTCAGAATCTTCAAATTCTTCGACATTATTATTCTCATCCTCAACGTAATTGCAGTCGGCACCGATATCGCTCCCCTCGCTAAAGTCATCCGACATTGTCACTTTCGCAGCACAAGTCCAGACAAAGTCCTGGAAGCCAGGAGGCTAAAGCTAAAAACAAATTCTCCCAAATTAGCATTCCCATAATGCATTTTTTCTTACCCATGTGTTTTTTTTTAGTGCATCACGATACCAATAATCAGTCATGTGTCTTGAAAACGATGACATCATCTAAAACACGTGCACGTCGCATCCGGTCTCAATGGTAGAAACGCGCAAGCGTTGCACCCGGTCTTAAAGGTATAAACACACAAATGTAGCATTCCGGTCTTAATGGGTTTTAACTAAATCCAGCGTTGTTTACATACATGTTTACTTGTCAGCCGTCTCCTTCTCGTCTTTGTTGGCATGGTGACCCACTCATAAAAAAATGCTCCATATCGCTACTAGTGGTCAGAAACTCTGCCGATACCTTAAATATCAGAATATTGATTATTGCAGTCCATGTAAACATTGTGACTGAAAATAAGCTCCTAACTATTGGTGTTTGTTTATTTATTTTAAAATGTCCAGTTGATCTCTGCATTATTTCTACCAATGCTGTAGGAAAGTGAAGACTGTTCCTAACTTATGTGCTTTTTGGAGTAGAATAACGTATTAACCCCTTCTCTCCTCCTGATCTTCTCCCCTCCAGCGTCAGGAGGTGCTCGCACCGTCATCTCCCGCCAGCATGAGATCATCCTGCGCTCGGTGTACCCGCACGCCGACTCAGAGCTGCGCAGCGCCCTTTGCGAGCAGCTGGTGGCGCTGTTGGACATCTACCTGGGCGGCTATGTGGCCCAGCTCACCTCCCTGCAGCAGCAGAGGCCCCCGGGGGCACAACAGGAGCGCTACAACAGCCTGGAGATGGAGTACAGTCAGCGCCGCTCTGAGCTGCTGACCCCGCTGTGTAAGTGGAGGATTAAACCGTACTGAGAGTCTAATGATGGAATAAGATTCTAATCACAGACTGGCCTGTATGGCCAGTACTGATGGCGATATTTAAAAGTTTAAAGCATTTAATAACACTGCGTTCTGTTGGCCGAATGGTAAAGATGCATGCTGTATAACCACAACGTTACCGGTTCGATTTCAGCCAGGGATCTTTGTTGCAGGAGGCTAAATGACGCTACAAAGTTAGGCTAAATTTTGGCGAGGATAAACTGGCATGGCTATTTTCAAAGGGGTCCCTCAAATTCTGACCTCAAGATATGTGAATGAAAATGGGTTCTATGGATACCCACGAGTCTCCCCTTTACAGACATTACTTATACTTACACTTTATGATAATCACATGCAGTTTGGGGCAAAAACCATGCAGTTTTTTGAATGCAGTATAAATGTGTTAATTTTGCCTTTACTAAAATGGTGTATTTGAATATTTCTACATACTGGGGTCCGTAAACAGTTTTGGAATTACATAAATTGGGTATCGCTGTAAAGCTGAGACTCTGATCTAATGGATCAGAGTGGATCCAATGAGGTCAACTGTATTCATGAGTGATGATGTTAGTCCCCTTAGTAGCCATTTCATTGTAGCGAGACCATTTTTTAAAAACTTGACCTCACTGTATAAAATGACCTGTAGTGACCTCTAGGATAATCACAGCCTCATAAAACTTTACAGCCACAAACTAGAGACCTAGGGCATTCAGAGGATGGATGGCTTCTCTAGCTAGATTGACAATAAGGGGGTTTCTGAGCAGTGTCCAGAACAGAAGTGCTCACAATCCAATCACTGAAAAATGCAATTCTTGCAGAAATCTCAAAATGTAAAAATCACAGCATGGCTTTTTCTATGGTGTTCCTCAAGGTCTTGGTGTCTTAATGTGTTATATTTGGGGGATTATTGATAATTTTTTATCAGTTCTCTAGTGGTAAAAATTGTTAAATTTAGCACTAAATCCGTGTAACAAATGGTATCAACCCAAACATTGCTGCAACAACTTATGAGACATAATAGGGGATGGGAATGACCATCATATACTTCCATCATAATGTTCTAAGCCCTGATACACTTTCAAAATTTGTTTTAATTAATTAATTAATTATTTCTTATTAATGACTAGAACAACTTGACACGCAGTGCTGAGCTGCACCTCACATTAATCTTCAGGTTCCCAGCTTTCAGATTATGTACACCACTTCTATGTGACATCTACTGTTGATTTTTTTTATCTACCCCTGAACATCCCCTGTCCCCCACCACTACCCCTCTAAAAAAAGAGGGTGGAATGGTATTGGGTTAAAGCTGTCACAGTGTCTGAGGGGAGATTTTTCTACACAATGAGTACATTTCAGTAGGTCACTGTGAAGTTGTTGTGTGTTGCAGTGGAGCTGGGTCAGTACCAGTGGGTGGCAGCGCTGGCTGAGAAGTACTGTGACTTCGACATCCTGGTTCAGATGTGTGAGCAGACTGACAACCAGAGCCGCCTGCAGCACTACATGACCAAGTTCGCAGACCAGGTACGCAGAGGACCAGAAACACTAAGGGCCCTCTTTGAGAAAGAATTTGTTAGCTTGTTAAAGGTGCTCTGGAGTGCTGTGGAGCAATGTTGTAATGAATGGGTCCTTGTTTTGTTTGTATATCACACTCTAGTAATACACACACACTGAATGTACCAACAGTATGTTGCTATTTTACTGGAACAAAACGAAGCAATGCGCCAGCAAAAGGCAGGAAACAAGAATGCTAGCTGATGTAAACAATGCAGGTTTCCAAATGTTTTTCAAGTAAATCAATTGAACATATTTGTTAGGCCGTAATGATACACACAATATGTTTTAGTGAACACTGAAGGAAAACATAACTTTGAACTTCACAGGGTTTCATGAGTAACTTTATTTTTCAACCTTTTACTCATGTTTTTGTGTCTAACTGACTAATCAGGACAACAGTTTCTGAAATTGTTCCAGTATTGAGGGAGAACGCTGTAGACAGCTGCTGCTCACAGGCTATAATATGGTGCTATCGGGGCAAGCTGGCACCGTCTTTTACGTCCACTAAAAGTGCTTGTTTTTGCCATGACAAGCTCTGATTGTTATAAGTGTTATCTTGTTTTGCCCACAACTCAAAGATATTCATTTTACTGTCATAGAGTAAAGAAACCAGAAAATATTCACATTTTAGAAGCTGGAATCAGAGAATCTTAACTTTTTTTTTCTTAACAAATTACTCGAACTGATTAATCGATTATCAAAATAGTTGGCGATTAATTTAATAGTAACTAATTGATTAATCGTAGCAGCTTTACATTATTATGCTATTAAATTATCAGTATGGCATAAAATGGTCTTAAAATGACAATGATACCGTTTATCATAATTTTTTTTGAGACAATATATCGTCCAACAAAAGAAGTTATCATGACAGGCCTACTCATGCTATACCTCCCGTGTAGATCTGGTGTGAATCTAGAAATGTTGGCCTTCAGCTTCAGGTCCTGCATCGTCTGATGAAACTTGGTCCTGACAAGTTTGAGATGTCCTAAAATGGAAGCGTCCCTTGTTCAGTGCTTTATTTTAGTCATTTTAATTAGTTTTATCTTTAAAGGGTGAGTAAACCAGAAAGTTTTATCCCGCAAAACTATTGTGATCACAAGAGTACATTTGATTTTTACATGAAAGTCACATGTAACTGTCACAGTTTTACTTTATTTTTACACGGCGGAGCTTTCTCATGCAGCCGCTCAATCAACTTCCTCTTTGTCCCACGTGTCACTTCCTGCCGCAGAACTTTGCTGACTTCCTGTTCCGCTGGTACATGGAGAAGGGGAAGAGGGGCAAGCTGCTGTCCCAGCCGGCTGCTCAGCACCAGCAGCTGGCCAGCTTCCTGCAGTCCCATCAGCACCTGAGCTGGCTGCACCACATCCACGTCCACGACTACCGCAGTGTACGACACACTCACACTTTCTTTCTTTTATTTGTTTCTTTATTACCTCGTCCCTCGACCCTCTCTTCCCTCTTTCCTCCCTTTACCTGTGTTTTTTCTTTAATTCCTTTTTGTCCTATCTTTCTCCTTCCTTCCTTTCTGCCTTCCTTCCTATATCTTCTTTCCTCCCTTTTACTTTTGTTTCTTACTTCCTTTCTTCTGTCATTCCTTCTTTCTCTCCTCTATCCATCTTCATCATTCCATGCTTTTGAGTAACTTTGGGTTGTAATAATAAGCATTAGTCATTCATTTTTAACATTTCATAGAGTTTGATGATTTGACCAAACATGATACATTAACCAGTAATGACATAAACAATAGTTGCAGCCCTGCTTCAATAGTATCTCCTACATAATTCAGTGTTTGACAAATATCTGAAACTTATAATATGATAACTTCATTTTCAGACTGCACAGCTGTTCCATGTAGTTCTTAGTATGATGCTGTGGCTGACGTGATCTTATTGAGACTTTTATATGTGTTATATGTCTTGTTTTATATGTTGTGTTTGGTTGTGTGGACAGGAAGAGTATCTACCAACTTAGTGGCAGCTAATGGGGATCCAAATAAAAAATAATAAAGAATGTCTCGTGTCCCTGCAGGCCAACAGGACGCTCTACAGCCAGGCCAACATGGAGACACGTTACTTTGTGAAAAAGAAGACACTGCTGGCTCTCAGTAAGCTGACGGTGCTCGCATCCAACCTGCCGGAGGACGAACTCAACAAACAAGTCGACGGTAAAAAGCATGAGCTTGATATCACTACAGTGGAGGCTTGTTACTTACATACTCAACCTAAAACTTACAAAATACTCCTGTGTGAGGTGGAAATCTGTGTTTTTTTAAATCACCAATTCTTTTTGTAATCTTTCATTTCATTACTTGACAACAGAATCAGGATCTGACATTTTGACTGTTTGATCCAGATGGAAACTGAAAAACTTTTAGCAGCTTTTCCACTTTTCTTACTGATGAAAAACAATCAGAACGTCACATCATAGACAGTGTGGTGTTCAGTGTTGAACGTGTTGTGTAAGTAGACTCAACGCTGTCGTTTATTGGTCCAATCAGACATTGTGGAGCAGGAGCGCTTCCTGCTGCATCAGGAGACTCTGCCCCGACAGCTGCTGGAGGAGAAGCAGCAAAACCCAGACACCATGCCTCTGCTCAGCGCTCACAACCTCATACAGGTAAAAATTCTTGGTGATTTGGGTGAACCAAACTTCAAACTAGATCAACACATTCCTGTCATTAATTATGTTAACATGCACAGAAAAAAAACAGATAAAGCAGGTGTTGTGTTACTCTGAAGCCAAGTTTACAAGCAATTTTGTCAAGAGTTATGTGTGTGTAGAGTTATTTTCTCTCAGGCAGGCGCAGAACGTACGTGCTAACTGGCCATCGACTGTAGTCTTTGCAGTGTGTTCAAATGAAACTTGTCGGCAACGTGAGGCGATGCAACTCTGGTGGTCTTCAACGCCGCTAGTTCTTTGATGTCAGCTTGGTGTGTCTGGGCCTTTAGACTGTATATAAGAAGTGGACATAGTCACCGTGACATCACCCATTTGTTTGGGACTTCCGTTTTGAAGCCTCTAGTTCGTCTTTTTTGCTGTCGCCGTCTTGGTTATTTGCAACCAGAAGTGACAAGAGAGCGTGGAGCTAAGTACAACCAAACGATGAATAAGACATTTTCAGTTGACCAAAAAGGTTTTTTATTAACTTTCATGAGCTGAAAACACACTGTGAAAGGGTTAAATTTGTAAGATGAAAACACGGACAACACCGAGACCAGACAACGCCGTGGTAGCGACCTGTTAATCACAAGGTAGCCAAACCCTAAAGCATACCCTGCTTCATGGTCTATTTGACTCTAAATGGGACCATAATTTACTAAATGAACATCATGCTGTATTGAAGAAGACTTGAAACTAGCGATTGAGACCATAAACTCATGTTTACAATGTTTACTGAGGTAATAAATCAAGTGAGAAGTAGGGTCATTTTCTCATAGACTTCTATACAATCAGACTTATTTTTGCAACCAGAGGAGTCGCCCCCTGCTGGCTATTAGAAAGAGTGTAAGGCACTTCCTGAATTGGCTTCATTTCTCAGACCGCGGAGTTGTCCACTGTGTGAATCACAACCTTAACAACCAAGATGCAATAGACTTGGTTGCTAAGGTTGTCTTTTTTTCCAATTAAAGACGGCATCGTGTGTTTCTCCAACAATGTTACTTTCAATTGGGAACGTTGTGTTTTCCAGTCTTCCCAGTCCCAGTGAAGTTAGAGCGTCTTTGAAACGTCTTGTGCAGTGTTCAGTTACCAGAGGGATTTAAGGGTGCTATTGATAACATTGATAACATTCAGCCACTGGATGTCACACCTTGTTAGAAGCCTTGTTAGAAGTGGGAACCAAATATCAGATATCTTCCACAGAGATAAAGAAAACATTCATTTTGGACCTGGCAAAATCTTTTAAATGATTAATTCACAAGCATAATATTGTTTTTTAGGAAAAGCCATACTTTTATTCGGCACCTTTCCAAAAGCACCGTGAATGTATTTTTTTTCTTTTTTAAATAATCGTCTACATAAAAATGTTATCAATAAGACCTTTAATCAAATCCTTCACATTTGATTGGACCGCTAAAAAGTAGGCGGGCTTAGACTCCAGCATGATACTGAGCCTCCACACACACCTCCCTTGTCGCTTAAAGTTGCAGATTGATTGATGGATGGATGTCATGATATTATTGGTTGAAATTGGCTGCTACTAGTTTACATAAGCACAAATTACCAATAAATTGGTCACCGAATACAAGACGAAAGAAAAGAAATGCTGAATTATTTTAATTAAACCTTCAAAAGTTCTCACTTTTATAAACTAAAAGAAAACATCGTGAGTGAGTTGTTAAATTTATCCATGAGATGTAACTACAAATGTCAGTTTTACTATGTATTGTATCACACCACATGCATTTACTGTTCAGACTCTAGATTGACTTTAGATGAATACAGAAGTTGATTAATACAGAATACTGTTTTCATCACATCTGCTTTAGATGCCTGAGTTTGCCATCGTGACCATTAGATAGATTAGATTAATTTCCAAAATGTAACAGATAATAACAAAATAAAGCAAGAATAACCAATAAAATGAACAGTAAACATATACAGCAAATTCTAAATAAAAACTACTAGCTTACATGAGCACTTCATCTTTTATTTCATCTTGACTTTAAAGCCACAATAACAGAACCACAAACAATCAGGTTTCTGCAGGCGAAATCTACTAGTGGTTACTTTTAATCCCTTAACATGAAGAAGGAAACACGTTTACCTAAAACCAGATTACTGCCATAACTGGGGAATGATGATGTTAACATGCTGACAGTAACTTCACAGCCTCGGCTCACCTCAGTGTTTCCTCCTCCTCTCAGCTATACATCTGCGATGACAACAGGCGAGCCAACGAGTACGACTTCAAAAAGGCTCTGGATCTGCTGGAGTACATCGACGAGGTAACCTCCTGATTTATTCGTCTGTTTGAGGTTCGACTAGTCGGGTCTTGACGGCAGTTAAAAGTCAACTCGTGGATTTTCTGTGTTTTTGTTGCAGGAGGAAGCTGAGGACATCGACTCGCTGAAGTGTGAGATCTTCGGAAAAGCGCTCAGGAGAGACGAGTAAGATCCACCTGTCATGTTTTTGTTTGTCTAGTCGTTCAATTAAGACACTGAAGATTTGCCTAAATTTGATTTTGATGACGCTGATGGAAGATTTTTACAAACTCTGTGCATGAAAGCATTAAATTAATCTTAGAGCCCTTTGCAGATGAACGTAAACCTTCTTATAAAAAGAGCAAAAGTTGAAAAGAAAAAAACAAGTGGGAGGAAATACAATGAAACACTGATTTGTAGACATGTGACGTCACAGTCCCATCACAGATGTTATTGATTAGTTTTACATGCTGTTTGACTTTGATGCTGCGTGCCTCCCAGCTGGTCCTCCGCTGACGGGACTGACGACCCTCTGGAAGCCGCCAAGGACAGCATCTTCGTTAAAATCCTCCTCAAACTCATTCAGGAAGGTGAGAAACGTTCATGAAGTACAGCCAGGAGGATTCAAGCATAAGATTTATTTCATCTACAAATGTAATTAGACGCATATCTTATCTGGATTGTCAAATGACAAATAACTCTTTATTTTCCAGGAGTTCCTCTGCAGACGTACCTGCCTGACGTTAAAGAGCTGCTGGAGCTGGACGAGCTGAGCGGTCTGAAATCAAAACCTTATTTTGAATTTGTGCTTCGAGCCAATTATGAACATTACCTAGAAGCCCAGATGTGACGACTGATCGCCTCCTACTGCACTTCAGCTGTCCTTTGCGTTCTTATAATTTTCAATGTTTGTTTGAATTTTGTTTTTTTCTAAATAAATGTGTTGTTATTTCTGTAGCTAGACTGCAGTATTATTATTTTTTTTTTTTTTTACTAAAACATAGTTCAGTATCGTTTTATAGAGATAGCTGGTAATAAGGTTATTCCTCAAAGCCACACAAAGATTTCCTCAGAAAAAAAATCTGGATTTCAGCTTCAGTTTGTTGTCATTTACTGACATCTAGTGACGTTTCTGAAGCATTGTTTTAAAACAACAATAGAGACAAAATGTACAAATGTGGCAAAGGATTGTTAGTGTAAAACAATGATCGAAATATTAACGGATATTAAACAAAAATACACCGATCAGCCATAACATTACGACCACCTGCCTAATATTGAGTAGGTCCCCCTTTTGCCGCCAAAACAACCCTGACCCGTCGAGGCATGGACTCCGCTAGACCTCTGAAGGTATGCTGTGGTATTTGGCACCAAGCCGTCAGTAGCAGATCCTTTAAGTCCTGTAAGTTGCGAGGTGGGACCTCCATGGATCGGACTTGTTTGTCCAGCACATCCCACGGATGCTCGATTGGGTTGAGATCTGGAGAATTTGGAGGCCAAGTCAACACCTCGAACTCCACATCCACATGATGTAAAAGAAAACATGATTCACGTGCCCATTGTAGGCGCTTTTGGCGGTGGACACGGGTCAGCATGGGCACCCTGACAGGTCTGCGGCTACGCAGCCCCATACGCAACAAACTGCGATGCACTGTGTGTTCTGACACCTTTCTATCGGAACCAGCATTAACCTTTTGAGCTACAGTAGCTCTTCTATTGGATCGGACAACACGAGCCAGCCTTCGCTCCCCACTTGCATCAATGAGCCTTGGCCAACCATGATCCTGACGCCGGTTCACCGGTTTTCCTTCCTGGGACCACTTTTGGTAGGTCCTGACCACTGCAGACCGGGAACATCCCACAAGAGCTGCAGTTTTGGAGATGCTCTGACCCAGTCGTCTAGCCATCGCAATTTGGCCCTTGTCAAAGTCACTCACATCCTTACGCTTGCCCATTTTTTCTGCTTCCAACACATCAACTTCAAGGACAAAATGTTCACTTACTGTCTAATGTATCCCACCCACTGCCAGGTGCCATTGTAACGAGATAATCAATGTTATTCACGTCACCTGTCAATGGTCATAATGTTATGGCTGATCAGTGTATATATATGTATATATATCCTCAGAAGAGAAGCTATTACTGGTAAGTCAAATAAGACCAATCCTACATCCAGCGTGTCATCATAGAAGAAACTAGTCATAATAATAATAATAATTCGATTTTAAATTAAGTTGAGAAAGCAGTCTTGGCAAGTCTTGAGCTGTATCCCAATAAGATTTCCTTATCTATAGTCAGTGTATTACCTACAGTAACTTAGATGGCGGTCGGCATGCTCCCAGTTTGGAGAAGCAGACAGGAGTACCGGCACGGAAGCTAAGCAACATACTGCTGTGGATGCCACGTTAGTTCGGATACTAAAGTCACACTAACAAAAACAAACTAACCGATCGATGTAGCGGTAGACCAGCAACTCTTGTGTTCTGCGTGGTAAAACAAGTGTTTTGTCAATGTAGTCTGGTGGCTTTGAAGACAGGGATATAACGGCTTCAGTCCCCTATCAGAAAGGGCTGTCTGACGGCGAGGTAAAGCAGTGAAAATATTCTAAATATAGCGTGCACTTAAACTGATAATTGATTTTTTTTTTTCTGTTTTCCTTCTGCTCCCGTCCACAGCCGCTTTACCTCGCTGTCAGACAGCCCTTTCCGACGGGGAACTGAAGCTGCTATATCACTTCATTCAAAGCCACCAGACTGCATTGACAAAAACAGTAATTTTACCTCTCAGAACACGGGAGTATACATGCAACCCTGTTTCAAAAAATCCGAACAAACCCTTTCAGTTGTTTCCAAATTTAGCACAGCAAACGTTGACTCAGCTAATGATAGCGTTCACATTATTCATAACCTTATTGATTAGCTTACTTTGATAACCTACATCACTGCTTTTTGCTGACGGCTTAGTGGGCGTTTCCATTTGAAAAAAACGTAGATGGAGTCGACCTTAAGGTTAAAGACAATACATCGTTTGTAATCATTTACAATAATTTTTAATCATGGCAGCCTAAATAATGTTCACAACATGTAGCTACAGTACACATAAAAATGCCTTGCATGAAAGCAAAATAACATACATATACTTCTACTCCACTACAATTATTTATTTTAGTTACTTTGCCGATTCAGATTATAAATACAAAATATTCTCTGCAGGAAATAGGCTTAAAGCTGAAGTAGGCGAGATTGGATTATTATGATTTGAAAAAAAAGAAATTATTTTTATAAAACGGTCGCTCTATCCCGACAGTAGTACATGAAACGGGTAACCTGACAAAAATCATATGCCTCTGTGTCCTCTGGTGTCCTCCGGTGCTCTTAACGGCATCTGCAAGTTTTCACATACCGGAGGAAAACAACTGATCTGAGGTCCGCTGTCCATCTGCCGTCTATGCGAGCCGGCTGTCAATCACTAGCGAACTCCGACCAAACGGTCAAACTAGGCAGCGCTGATCAAATATGAATCAATATTATGTTCCGTTAATGCCTATTTCTCGCCTCAAATGTTTTCAGAAACATCTTGTAGTGTACTGTTTAGCTGTAAAATGAGAAAGTTTGTGACGCCGCCGCCGCCATTGTGTTCTGGTCACATGACCGGAGCACGGCCAATAGGAATGCTCTCTCAATGAAATTACCTGTGATTGGTCAAAGTCTCCCGTCATGGGCTAGATTTTTTAAAGCCTGAAAACAGAGTCATGAGGAGGTGCAGAAGTCTAGTTATCTCTCAGAACACTTGAATCACAATATGCTGAAAGGTTATTATGGAGTTTTTGCCAAATGATGCCAAAAATATACTTCCTATTGCCACTTTAAATTCTGTTTACTCTTTACCCTCCATGGCTTCTTATTGTCTGATACCAGAGCCTTCAGGCCTAGAAAGTGACAGAAACCTGATCGTGTAAACTCCAGAAGCTGGCTTGCATTAGTCAGGACTTCCTCCTGTTTGGTGACGAGAGGCAGATGTTGGTTATAAATAGGTTTTTGCCACCCTGACGGGGATCCTCCGTGATGATCCACTTTCACAGCTACAGCGGCTGCAGATTGCTTTCAGGGTCCAGCTCACATAAAAATAGTGAAAGTAGGTTAGATTAGGGACATCAGCTCCAAATAAATGTTTTATACTAAAATTCTGGTCATATCTTACATATTGCACGTTAAATTGGTCAAGAAAGAGCGTCAGAAAATTATTTTCCCAGAAGGTTGCTGGATAATGTAATGTCTGTAAGCGGGAAGCCATTATTGTCACTATATGTTTAAGCTGCGTCACCTTCCCCTTCTGGATGGATGACTACAGTCTCCTGCCATAGTTTCAGGTCATCTTCCATTTAAAACTCACCCTGCAGCTCTGATCTGCAGCGCTGTGAATCCCGACTCCTCAGTGGATTTCAGTTAACAGTTGAATAAACACAGCCGGGTTTGTTGGCTAAGTTTTTTTGTATCTCGGAGGAATTCTGTCTCAGCCATCCGGCTGCAGCTGTCCGATGGGAGGTCCCGACCCTCTTGTTTTAGAAACTGAAGCGTGAATGCCACTCAGCTGCTATGTGGATGTTGTTGTTCGAGCTTCCAGCTGAGCAGCGCGACCTCCAAACAAACCTGAAAGAAATCTCAGGGTGTTAGATAAAAATCCTCCTGAAGCCGAGATGAGAACAATATTCATTCATGTTTTTAAATCAAACATAGTTAAAAGGTTATTTAATGAGCCGACATAATGATAGGACTCTGATTGGCTGACACCAGCAGCTATGCTTATTTAAATCGAGTAAGTCTGCTGCTTTAATTTAAAATTAAAAGAGTGCTACAGGAATGAGTCCTAAAACCCTGAAATGAGTTAGCATTTTAGCACTTCCGGTTCCCTCATCTGGAAGTCAAAGGTTTTTTTGAATGAGTTTTTAGTTAGATGCCTGAAATAAGGTCTGTGGTTAACACAAGCTGAAGAGATTTTAACATTTTGTGCTACAACATAAAATACAACAGTAAATACCCCACTTGAGAATTTTGAAGCCTTTGTGTGTCTTAAAAACGGGGGTTGCTAACAAGTGGCTAAATGAGACTACTAAACGTCGTCACGCCGACTCGCCCGCCTTTACAGCCTTGTTGCATATACTAACGCTCATGTGACCGTGGTGTAGTTTGTTTATAGCCTAGCGTTAGGTTTTTACTTCTGGCGACTGCATTTATGCTTCGAAAATCATAAAAGTGGTGTCCATTTATGAAGATTATCTTGCTGAACAAAACGTGTAAGTAACACAGAGCTTATTTTCTGCAGTAATCCAAAACCAAATCAAAAAATCCCATTGGCTTTTTGTCGAGGGAGCCAGGGCGATGCTAACTTCCTGGTTAGCCTACAAAAATACCCTGGAGCACTCTATTAAACTAAATATGATTATTCAACTACTTCCAGAGTACTTCAGCCGACACGTCAACTCCTTTCAGTGCTTACCCTTCAACTGACATCTGCTTTGAATTTTTACACTCCTGTCAGGACTTGACTTACACTTCAACTCCATTCAGTGCTGATAATACAGATGATGCAGATTTAACTAAATCATCGGCACTAAACACACAAATTGTAATCTCAATTTAACATTCAGCGCTTCCCTTTTTTTTTTTTAAGATTATTTTTTTGAGCATTTTCAAGCCTTTATTTGTAGGACAGTGGATAGTCTAGAAAGGGGGAGAGAGAGGGGGCGACATGCGGAATGCCCCAGGTCGGATTCAAACCCGGGCCGCCGCCGTTAGGCCTGCTCTACCAACTGAGTTACCGGGGCGCCCCAGCGCTTCCATTTTAGCAATTACTTTTTTAAGTAACTCTGTTCTGTGAGTGTTTTGTAGGATTTGGCGGCATCTAGCGGTGAGATTGCAGATTGGAACCAACTGAAGCTTTCCTGCTTTTCTTTGTTTTAGATCATGAAACTGAATATCTTTAGGTTTTGGACTGACAAAACAAGACATTTAAAGACATCACCTTGGACTTTGAAAAACTGGGATGGGCATTTTTCACTATTTTTATTATGGAGGACCACATGAGTAATATAAGTAGTAATGCCTTATTAATGCCTATTTTTTATTGTACAATCAGTTATTAATCAATTAAATGCTTTATTACTATTTCTGTGACTCTTGTGGTCCTCCATATTTTATAGACCAAAGGAATAGTTGATTATCTACAAAATAATTGGCAGATTAATCAATAATGAAAATAATTGTTAGTAGCAAAAAAAAAAAAAAAGATTAAAATAAAAAGATAACCGTGGTTATATGGACAGTCAGCTCTAAAAAGTTTGGCTTTTTGCTTAAGAATTTGGATTTATGAAGATACATTTTAGTCAAAATAATGAAAGCAAATTAATCAAATATAACTGCGAACACAGATTTATGCCCCCTTCTTCTCCTAATGTCTAATAAACTGAAAAAAAACAACACCACCAAGAAACAAAACCAAAACTCTAGATACGTTTTGTCAAATAGCACAAAACTAAATAATGTCAGATTTAATCTCCGACTTCGGTAGCCTAAGTATACAAATATTTTTAAAATGTAAAGTAAGCTTCAAAGTTTTGAATGGGCGTGTGTACTTTCTGTAGCCTGTAGTAGTAGTACTCCACACGCGCCAGTAACTGTCGGTGCGTCGGTCTGGTCTCGCTCCATACACGGACTCGAGCGCTCCGCGGCGGACTCGCGGGGGCTTCCTCTCCATATATGGCCCTCCCGGCGCGCGAGCCTCTGTGTGCATGGCGCATGCATGCGGCCGACCAAATATGGACGACGGGGCCGGTTGAATTCCTGTCGAATACTTGGACATTCCTACAGGCTGTCTGGGGAGAAGGGAAAAAAACTCCGGGTTGTATGGAGGAGAAATTGTATATAAGGACCCCGGTGGTCGCTGCCCGTCACCCCTTTAGCTGGAACCAGCAGCGGTTAAAGTTCCCTCACTGACAGCCGGAGACAAGCAGAGGTAAGCGGCTTGGAGGAGCGGGACAGCGGGGTGGGCTGGGCGGGTGGAGAGATGGAGATTGTTGGAATTAGCTGTTTAGTTAATGGAGTCTGGTGTGTTGTAAATGTAAGTGGGTGCAGCAGATGGAGAATAATCCGGACTGAGTGGTTAATTGATGGGAGCTGGCAGTGAACCGCAGCAGGCTTCTGTTCACCTTCAGCGCTTAGAAAAAGCAGCTTTTGTTTTGACAGGGAAACTTCCTGTCAGGGAGCCAGACCTGCTACATTCAGGCGCTGTCGGGAATTTTACTGTTAAGTGAGAATGCTACAAAAACAGGGCAAATCAGTGATCAGTGATACACTAAACATTACATTTCGGTGATTTTATATATCACCGAAATGTAATGTTTAGTGTATCGTGTAAGCGTTGTCATCAATTAGGGCAACAATTGTGTGATTTATATTAAACTGTAAGATCTTTTTACATAATACATATTTAAAATGGCCAAATTCGTGTTTTTAATGCAGCAAGAAAAGAATTAATTTCTAAAATATTTTTCCCCTAATCTTTTTATTAATCAAAATGTGTTTCCATTTGTCATAACAAAAGTGTTGAAAAAAAATATAAATGGAAAGTAGCCTACAATCAAACGGTCCCCTATTGAAGTAAAATAAAAAAGAACTAAATGAGAAAACAAAAAAACATAATTGAAATAATATTTTAAATTTTCAAAAATGTAATTATAACATTTGTTATGTATACTCTGTATTTTTAAAGTTTTTATTGAAAACAATGACAGCAAATAGTCTTTTTAGAAAATCGACATTTGTGAATAAAAACTATTCACAAATAAAATTATACAATTTAGTTACAACTGCATAAAATATAACACACCCTAGTAAGGGAACCTAGCCCTACATACGTTGTTAAACAACACTGAGCTTGTTTTTTTATTTAAATGTTACAAAGAGCACTTCGATGAGCGATAGCAGCTTAAAGTTCAGATGTAGGAGTTTATGAGGAGCACTTGAAGGCATCATTACACTAAATAATTGTTAATGGTGTTTCTGTTTACTACATGCCATTACAGGCTGAGTAAACTGTTTTCAACTCTGGTTTAATGATAAACAGGACCCAGACACTGCAGGTCGGAGAGAGGATATTTAAGAAGACTGAGTTATAGTCATTATCCTTTAATTATCCATACAGTTTAAAAAGAACAGGAAGTCTTGTTTAGGAAAAAATCAGAAGAACAGATGTATTTGTTGAGCTGTTGATCATCATACTCCACAATTGAAGAAAAACTAACAAAATATAAAATACTAATAAATAATAATAACAAAATGTTTTCCCAAAACAGAAGTACAAAGGTCTGTCCATGGTATAAGATAATATTATAAGAAGACAAGATAATATTATAAGAAGACAAAAGTAAATAGATTTAGGTCAAAAAGAGGTTGTTTTTAAACTTTGGTGTTAGTTTTAGCAGCTGTAAACTTATTTTTGGTCAGGAATGATGTAATGTAAACAAAAAATGTTGATAATTTAGTGGCTAAGGGATGAAAAGCCACAGAGTTATAGTACAATTATAAACATACTGTTAAACAACATGTAGCTATGGCTGTGGTGATAAATTCTGTACTTCTTACATGATCTGGTTCACCACTGTCTTAGGTCATTTGTGTGCATTCAACTTGTAATTATGGCATTTCTGACAGCACCTGAAGGCTAAACTAAATAACATAACAGTATTTCTATTTTTTTTAAATTAGATGTCAAAACTCTATGTCAGAAAAATGTCTAGTATTTTCGCCAGTGTATCTATCTGCTGTACAGAAACTCACCACCTCCCGACTTTCCCCCTCCAGAACCCGCAGACATGTGTGACGACGATGAGACCACCGCCCTCGTGTGCGACAATGGCTCCGGCCTGGTGAAGGCTGGTTTCGCTGGAGACGACGCCCCCAGGGCCGTGTTTCCCTCCATCGTCGGCCGCCCCCGTCACCAGGTATTCCATCCCATGATGTCTATTCCCATCACTTCTGTGGTCACACATGATCTGACCTTTGCCCTCCTGAATTTTTAGCTGCTTTTGATAGCTTTTTTCACTTTTTCTGACTCGAAAAACTCCAGTAATTGACCAGCTGTTTGTGGACTAAGGACTCAACTAAGAAATGAAAAGCAACGTTTCTTTACTTTATTTTATTGATTACAAAAAAGGCTTGGTACATCACAACGTCAGAATAAGGTATAGCCAAGTCAAATACAAGGAATTATGCCTTTTGGTGCATAATAGTCAAAATAAACATAATAAGACAAAAGAAAAATAAGCAAGCACAGCAAGTTAAGAATCTTAAATATAAAATAGAAATATACAATAGAAACTATGTAAAATGTATCTGTTTAAGAATGAAAAGAGCTGTACAGTGTTTAAAACGAAGAGGATGGAGTGTGAAAAATATTGACAAAGGAGTGTGCAAATGTTCACAATATAAATAATATACATGGAGACTTTATATTAATATAGCGTGTAGTCTCCATGTCTAACTTGACGCGTAACACGTAGATCTCTACATCAGCTCAGGGCCACAGGAGCAAACATTACTAAAAAAAAAATAGCAGGGTGTAGAAAACATATAAATTAATAATAATAAGGAACACACATACAAAAGTAGGAGACCCAGTCAACAATGAAATGAAATAAAAAGGTAAGTTATCCAACAAACAGGAGATTCTTAGGCATAAATTAATTCTAAATTAACACTTTTTAACTTTTTAAGTCTAAAAAAGCTCCCATGAGGAGATCCCATTTTACCAAACTACCTTTAATCTCTCATAGGATTTTAAGCAATGTGAAAGTACTTGATTAGGACAATTTCAACCTTTATTTATCACAGAAAATTGCATGTTGGACACTTGAAGCACAGGCAAGTATGTGTAAATGCATAATAATGTATAAAATGTGTTGCAACTTACAATTTGGGACCAAAGCTCACAATGTTGTTCATATCAGGTAAGATAGCTGAAAACGTTATAGGAGTAAATCACTGTAAACTGGAGTAGAGTTGTGCAGGATATTTAATGTTGAATGACTTGTACTGAAGTACATTCATCACCCGTGTATCCTCCTCTCTTCAGGGCGTGATGGTCGGTATGGGTCAGAAGGACTCCTACGTGGGCGACGAGGCCCAGAGCAAGAGGGGCATCCTGACCCTGAAGTACCCCATCGAGCACGGCATCATCACCAACTGGGACGACATGGAGAAGATCTGGCACCACACCTTCTACAACGAGCTGCGCGTGGCCCCCGAGGAGCACCCCACCCTGCTGACGGAGGCCCCGCTCAACCCCAAAGCCAACAGGGAGAAGATGACCCAGATCATGTTCGAGACCTTCAACGTCCCCGCCATGTACGTGGCCATCCAGGCCGTGTTGTCCCTCTACGCCTCCGGTCGTACCACCGGTGAGTCTGCTGTCACACACATACAAGTGTTCAAGAGTTCAAGGACTATAACTTCTTATATGTAGAGATGCAACTAAGGATTATTATTATTGTCCATTCAGGGAGATTTTGCATCTATAACAATGTATCTATTCCTTTAAACCTGCAGTAGGCAGAATGTTTTTGGCATCATTGGGAAAGAAATCCATAATAATCTTTCAGCATATTGTAATTCAAGTGCTCTGAGAGAAAACTAGACTTCTGCACCTCCTCATGGCTCTGTTTTCAGGTTTTAAATAAACTAGCCTGTGACGGGAGACATTGGCCAATCACAGGTCATTTCAGAGAGAGCGTTCCTATTGGCTGTTCATTCAACGGAGATGGCTGTCAATCACTCGCGAAGTCCAATCAAACGGTCAAATTAGGCAGCGCTGATGAAATATGAATCAATATTCTGTTACTGTAATGCCTAGTTTGACCGTTTGATCGGAGTTTGCGAGTAGCTTTTTTTAATCATATTTTCTCCAATCTTGCCTACTGCTGCTTTAATATCTCTGGTTGTATTGGGAAAACGTGGGCAAAACAATACGCAGAACTTTTCTGTGACAGTTATCAATACACATAGTGAAATGTGCCATTCCTCTAAAAGCCCAGTATTCAATTTAAATAACATTTTAACCATTGGATTTACAGGATTTTTGCATCAATTTTATGTAGTACTTTGATTTTTCAGTTCTTTAATCCACTGGAGACATTTCAATAGGTTAGTTTAACAGTTTGTCAATTAAATTGACAGAAAATGCACAATATCATGATCAATATTTCATTATAATATTACATTCATCCTTTTGTCTATTAGTCTATGAGTTCTTTTTTTAAATAATTTGGTCCATAAAATGTCAGAAATAAGTTACTTGAGCCAAACCCATTGTCAAGTTTCAATGATATGAAACAGAGAAAAGTAATACATTTTTCAAGAAAATGTTTACTATTTTTACTCTACAAATGATGAAAATTAATTATTGATCATCAATATTAAACCCTCACTTGATTACCGAAATTATTAGCTAACTACAGAGCAATTAATGGATTATTAGATTGCTAGAACATTAAAAGCAACAATTTTGATAAATTAATTGAACTATTAGTCAAGCAAAATTACCACTTTTTTTCGGTTTCAAGATCTCTAATAGCAGGATTTAGTGCTTCTCTCTGTTTTATATCATGTAAACTGCATATCTTTTGGTTTTGGATTGTTGGTCAGACAAAACAAGACATTTGAAAACTAAACAATAGATTATTTGATAATGAAATTAATTGTTAGTTGCAATCCTAGCTAACTATATAAGTCAATAAGTTGTCTGTCGGTGAAATAAACCAACTTTATAGACGATGACACGTGATGTAGACATTAGGGCAGAAATGTTGCACTGCAGTAATAAATAAAGTATCAAGCAAGAAGTTGTAATTGAGATTATTGATCCTGTTTTGAACCTCTCATCACAGACTGGATATAAAAACCTCTTCCTACCTGTTAAGCTTAGATTGAACTCTTCTTTTCTCAGGTATTGTGCTGGACTCTGGTGATGGTGTGACCCACAACGTGCCCATCTATGAGGGCTACGCTCTGCCTCATGCCATCATGCGTCTGGACCTGGCTGGTCGTGACCTGACCGACTACCTCATGAAGATCCTGACCGAGCGTGGCTACTCCTTCGTCACAACCGGTAAGCGGTTCAATTTTATTTTAAGACTTCAAGTCCAGACGCACGTTAGACATTAACCCTTTTCCTGCTGTTAGTTTAACAAAAATATGAAACATCCTGTTTGTGAACTTTTATTGTATGTGCCCAAAAAATGCTTAGAAATTGAAATCTATTCACTGTGATGCAAAGTCTTGATACCAGTACTCCGTCTTAAAACATCTAAACACTGGTACCTGAGCTTTACAGTAGTTTTCAATTTAATTTACATTTTTTTGTGCACAAAGTCTGATCTTTCCTCTCCGTTTCCAGCTGAGCGTGAGATCGTGCGTGACATCAAGGAGAAGCTTTGCTACGTGGCTCTGGACTTTGAGAACGAGATGGCCACCGCTGCCTCCTCCTCCTCCCTGGAGAAGAGCTACGAGCTGCCCGACGGTCAGGTTATCACCATTGGTAACGAGCGTTTCCGCTGCCCCGAGACCCTGTTCCAGCCCTCATTCATCGGTGTGTAGTATGAACTGAATATCTCAGCATCCTCAGATGTGAAAATGACGTGATGAGTGAAGACAGCTTAGCAGCTTTCCAATCTTAAATCTTGGCATTTCTAACCTTGATCTCTCCGCGGTGCACCTGAACAGGTATGGAGTCCGCTGGTATCCATGAAACCGCCTACAACAGCATCATGAAGTGTGACATCGACATCCGTAAGGACCTGTACGCCAACAACGTGCTGTCCGGCGGCACCACCATGTACCCGGGTATCGCTGACCGCATGCAGAAGGAGATCACGGCTCTGGCTCCCAGCACCATGAAGATCAAGGTAACTAACTTGACATTACCATCGATTAGATCGTACAGCCATATGTGATATTTCAAAATCTCATTCCAAAACCATGGGCATTAACCTACTGATATAACAGCCTCCACTCTTCTGGGAAGACGTTCCAGTTTATCCAAAAAAGGGTTCTGTACAGGCCGATCAACACCAAACAAGGAAAACAGTTTCTATTTGAACAGGGATGTCGACATAATTTTGGCCATATAGTGAAGCAGATGTGATTTAAAAACTGTGGGAAGCAGGCCACTTATTTTATTAATGAACAGAAGCAAAAAAAGGCTACTTAAAGGAACAGTGTGTAACATTTCGGGGGATCTATTGGCAGAAATGGAATATAATATTAATAAGTATATTTTCTTTAGTGTATAATCACCTGAAAATAAGAATAGTGTTTCTGTTAGC
Organism: Sebastolobus alascanus; assembly: GCA_916701645.2. Lineage (NCBI taxonomy): Eukaryota > Metazoa > Chordata > Actinopteri > Perciformes > Sebastidae > Sebastolobus > Sebastolobus alascanus. The sequence goes on from CAKAOJ020000032.1 coordinate 9,367,165, forward strand.
TTAGAATGAGCCGTTTATATCTACATAGGGAGCGGGTCCTCTTCACGGAACCGGCCACCATGTTTAGTAGCCCAGAACGGACAAACCAACATGGGCTCTAGATAGGGCCATTCGCGTTTTCACAGGTTCACAGCCACCGTAGTTCTCATACACGCTTGCCACACGGGAGAAGTTTCAGATATTTGCAATCTGCAACCTCACCACTAGATGCCGCCAAATCCTACACACTGCACCTTTAACAACAGTTAATCCAAAATATAATCAACATATATTTTAAGTAAGGCTGCAACGAAGGATAATTTTCATTACGGAAAAACATATTGACATATTACTTGTTTTATCCAATCAACAGTCCAAAACTCAAAAATATTCAATTTACAATTATATCATTATAAACAACAAATCTTCACATTTTGAGAAGTTTTTTTTACTTGATAAATGACTAATATAAATATTTATTATTGGAAATCAATGAACTACACAAAACAATGACAAATATTGCCCAGGAACCCTCACAGGTACTGTATTTAGCATAAAAAAATATACTCAAATCATAACATGGCAAACTGAAGCCCAACAGGCAACAACAGCTGTCAGTGTGTCAGTGTGCTGACTTGACTATGACTTGCCCCAAACTGCATGTGATTATCATAAAGTGGGCATGTCTGTAAAGGGGAGGCTCGTGGGTACCCATAGAACCCATTTTCATTCACATATCTTGAGGCCAGAGGTCAAGGGACCCCTTTGAAAATGGCCATACTGGTTTTTCCTCACCAAAATTTAGTTGGAGCGTTATTTAGCCTCCTTCACAACAAGCTAGTATGACATGGTTGGTACCAATGGATTCCTTTGGTTTTCTAGTTTCATGATACCAGTATCTTCACTCTAGCTTTAATAGTGAATTTGCATTAACGAGTTATTATCATGAAACATTGACAGCCCTACATGTGATATGTGATCCCGCGATTCTCGTGTGATCTTTTGATCGCGATAATCCAGCTGCCGTGCAAGGTAAATTTTGTACTGCAATTCCTGCACAATTTCCCTCAGGATGAATAGTTATACAGTATTTTCTTCTCTTAAATCAAACTCGAGAGCAGCTACTAAATGGACCTTGCAGTGTAACTATTTTGTTATCTATAGAAAATGCTTTGTTTCTTGCTTTGTAACCTTTAAAACATCCAGTGGAAATGTCTTAAAATCACAAAAGAATTAGTTTTAAAAGCTAGAAAACTCACCAGTCTTCACTGACTCAGGGGTATCATCATCCTATCTATTATAATATGAATGTTAAATGTGCTATCAGGCAATAAAATCAACCAACCTGATTTCCGTCTCCTCTGCAGATCATCGCCCCTCCTGAGCGTAAATACTCGGTCTGGATTGGTGGCTCCATCCTGGCCTCCCTTTCCACCTTCCAGCAGATGTGGATCAGCAAGCAGGAGTACGACGAGGCCGGTCCCAGCATCGTCCACCGCAAGTGCTTCTAAACACGACACCTCCACGGCCAACTCAGGATCTAGAGCAATAAGACGCTGCTGTCCCAGGACTCTGAAACAACATCCTCTCTTTAACGAGGTCTTCACCATCACAGATCATCGCGTGGCGTCTAACCTGTACATATGTTATTTATTCCTTCGGGTATGTATGTGATGTTTTTTTAATGTGAATGATGTCCGGTGTGTATGTGAAAGCTTGAGGTACGACACACTCTAACTCGGACCAACTGAGAAAAAGGAGACAAAAAAGCATAGAAAAGACCAAAAAAGAAATGAGACAATAAAACAAATATAATAACAAATAAATAACAAATAAAATAACAAATTTATTTTCATGTACGACTGCTGTCTGTTATTTCTGATTCTGAAAACTTTGGATGTCTTTTGAAGGTTTTTTAGAGGTAAAAAAAACAATGAGGTTAAGTAAAAGTAGTAATACTACAGTGTTGAAATACTATGTTAGAAGTAAAAGACCTGCATTCAAAATTTTGCTTCAGTAAAAGTACAAAAATATTATCAAAATATACAATACAGTACTTAACATGGATTTTAATTATTGATGCATTAATGTGTTCCTCACTTTACTGTTGCAGGTAGAACTAATTTTAATTACTTTATATACTGCTAATTAGCTTAATCAATAGTATTATATATGTATCTAATGTCCATGTGTATATATATATATATATATATCCCATATGGTCTAGCGGTTAGGATTCCTGGTTTTCACCCAGTTCGACTACAGGTATGGGAACAGGCTTTTAGGATGGCAGTAGCTAGGGCCATAATATAATATGTCGGAAAAAGTAAAAGTATAGTATTTCGAAAAAAAGCCATAGTATAACATGACGAAAAATAGTCATACTATAGTATGTCGATAAAAAGTCATACTATAGCCTGTCGAAAAAAGTCATAGTATATTATGCCGAAAAAATAAAAAGTCATAATATAGTATGTCGGAAAAAAGTTATAGTATAGTATGTTGAAAAAGGTAGCAAAAAAATTCCATAAAAAAGTCCCATAAAAAAGTCCCATATGGTCTTACGGTTAGGATTCCTGGTTTTCACCCAGGCGGCCCGGGTTCAACTCCCGGTATCGGAACAGGATTTTAAGATGGCAGTAGCTAGGGCCATAATATAATGTGTCGGAAAAAGTCATAAAAACTCAAAGTATAGTATGTCAAAGAAAAAGTCATAGTATAGTATAGTATGTTGTAAATAACTCATGGTATAGTGTGTAGAAAAAAAAAAAAAAACATCATAGCATAGTATGTCGAAAAAAGTCACATAAAAGTCTCCTAAAAATGTCCCATATGGTCTAACGGTTAGGATTCCTAGTTTTCACGCAGTTCGACTACCAGTATGGGAACAGGCTTTTAGGATGGCAGTACTGTAGCTCGGGCTATAATATAATATGTCGGAAAAAGTCATAAAAAGTCAAAGTATAGTATGTCGAAAAAAAGCAATACTATAGTATTTCGAAAAAAGTCATAGTATAGGAAGTCGAAAAAATAAAAAAGTCATAGTATATATGTCGAAAAAGAGTCTTAGTATAGTATGTCGAAAAAATTAAAAGTCATAGTATAGTATGTCAAAAAAAAGTCATAGTATAGGATGTCATACATACTATACTATGGCTTTTTTTAGACATACTATACTATGGATTTTTTTAGACATATTATACTATGACTTTTTTTTTCATTTTTTCAACATACTATACTATGACTTTTTTTCCTTTTTTCAAAATACTATACTATAATTTTCTTTCGACATACTATACTATGACGTCTTTTAATTTTTTCAACATACTTTTCCATGACTTATTTACAACATACTATACTGTGACTTTTTTTCGACATACTCTATTAAGACTTTTTCTTTATTTCTTCGACATACTATACTACAATTTTTTTTCGACATAATATACTATGACTTTCGACATACTATACTTTTTATGACTTTTTCCGACATATTATATTATGGCCCTAGCTACCGCCATCCTAAAAGCCTGTTACCATACCGGTAGTCGAACTGGGTGAAAACCAAGAATCCTAACCGTTAGACCGTATGGGACTTTATTTTATCATACTTTTATGGGTCTCTGACATTTTTATGACGTTTTTTTGACAAACTATACCATGACTTTTTTTCGACTGAGACTTTTTTTGACTTACTATACTATGACTTTTTTTCGACATACTATACTATGACTTTTTTGTCATACTATACTATGGCTTTTTTTTTCAACATACTATACTTTGAGTTTTTATGACTTTTTCCGACATATTATATTATGGCCTGAGTTACTGCCATCTTAAAAGCCTGTTCCCATACAGGGAGTCGAACCCGGGCTACCTGGGTGAAAACCAGGAATCCTAACCGCTAGACCATATTGGACTTTTTCATGAGATTTTTATGTTACTTTTTTCGATACACTATACTATGACTTTTTTCCCGTCATATTATACAATGGCTTTTTTTTCTAAATACTATACTTGGCTTTTTTTTCGACACACTGTACTTTGACTTTTTATGATTTTTTCCAACATATTATATAATGGCCATAGTCAAACACTGGGTGAAAACCAGGAACCCTAACCGGTAGACCATATGGGACTTTTTTAAGAAGTTTATGGTACATTTTTCGAAATACCATACTATGACTTTTTTTCGACATACTATGCTATGACTGTTTTTTTAATTTCTTCATCATACTATACCTCAAATTTTTTTCAACATCCTATACTATGATTTTTTTTCGACATACTATACTGACTTTTTTCGCCATACTATAATGACTTTTTTTTATTTCATCGACATACTATACTATGACTTTTTTTGCGACTGTGACTTTTTTTATTTTTTCGACATACTGTACTATGACTTATTATCTACATACTATACTATGACTTTTTAAAAAAGAATGTCGACAGACATATAACTACTATAACTTTAATTTTTTCGATATACTATACTATGCTTTTTTCCAACATACTATACGTTGCCTTTTTTCATCATACTATACTATGACTTTTTTTCATTTTTTCGACATACTATACGATGACATTTTTTCGTCATACTATACTATGGCTTTTTTTTAACATACTACACTTTGAGTTTTTATGACCTTTCCCGACATATTATATTATGGCCCTTGCTACTGCCATCTTAAAAACCTATTCCCATACCGGGAGTCGAACCCGGGCCGCCTGGGTGAAAACCAGGAATCCTAACCGCTAGACCATATGGGACTTTTTTAAGAAAGTTTATGTTACATTTTCCGAAATACCATACTATGACTTTTTTTCGACATACTATGCTATGACTGTTTTTTTTATTTCTTCGACATACTATACTATGGGTTTTTTTCTGACATCCTATACTATGACCTTTTTTTGCGACATACTATACTATGACTTTGTATTTTTTCGACATGATATACTATGACTTTTTTTCGTCATATTATACTATGGCTTTTTTTTTCGACAAACTGTACTTTGACTTTTTATGATTTTTTCCGACATTTTATATCATGGCCCTAGCTACTGCCATCTTAAAAGCCTGTTCCCATACCGGGAGTCGAACCCCGGCCGCCTGGGTGAAAACCAGGAATCCTAACCGTTAGACCATATGGGACTTTTTTAAGAAAGTTTATGGTAAATTTTTCGAAATACCATACTATGACTTTTTTTCGACATTCTAACTTAACATGACTTTTTTGAAATTTATGGTAATTTTTCGATACCATACTATGACTTTTTGACTACTATGCTATGACTGTTTTTTGTATTTCTTCGTCATACTATACCTCAAATTTTTTTCAACATTCTATACTATG
>CAKAOJ020000032.1:9377500-9397500 GCA_916701645.2 Sebastolobus alascanus
GTTGCCTTTTTTTCGTCATACTATACTATGACTTTTTTTCATTTTTTCGACATACTATACGATGACATTTTTTCGTCATACTATACTATGGCTTTTTTTCAACATACTACACTTTGAGTTTTTATGACTTTTCCCGACATATTATATTATGGCCATTGCTACTGCCATGCTAATAGCCTATTCCCATACTAGGAGTTGAACCCGGGCCACCTGGGTGAAAACCAGAAATCCTAACCGCTAAACCATATAAGACTAATTGTGGAAATTTGATGGTAAGTTTTTTGTCACACTATACTATGACTTTTTTCGACATACTATGCTATGACTTTTTTTTTTTTATTTCTTCGAAATACTATACTATGACTTTTCTCCCACATCCTATACTGTGACTTCTTTTTGCGACATACTATACTATGACTTTGTATTTTTTCGACATAATATACTATGACTTTTTTTCGACATACTATACTATGACTTTTTATTGCGACATACTATACTATGACTTTGTATTTTTTCGACATAATATACTATGACTTTTTTTCGTCATATTATACTATGGCTTTTTTTTCGACAAACTGTACTTTGACTTTTTATATCATGGCCCTAGCTACTGCCATCTTAAAAGCCTATTCCCATACCGGGAATCGAACCCGGGCCGCCTGGGTGAAAACCAGGAATCCTAACCGCTAGACCATATGGGACTTTTTTAAGAAAGTTTATGGTACATTTTTCAAAATACCATACTATGACTTTTTTTCGACATACTATGCTATGACTGTTTTTTGTATTTCTTCGTCATACTATACCTCAAATTTTTTTCAACATCCTATACTATGACTTTTTTTTGACATACTATACTGACTTTTTTCGCCATACTATAATGACTTTTTTTATTTCATCGACATACTATACTATGACTTTTTTTGCGACTGTGACTGTTTTTATTTTTTCGACATACTGTACTATGACTTATTATCTACATACTATACTATGACTTTTTAAAAAAGAATGTCGACATACATATAACTACTATAACTTTTTAATTTTTTCGATATACTATACTATGCTTTTTTCCAACATACTATACGTTGCCTTTTTTTCATCATACTATACTATGACTTTTTTTCATTTTTTCGACATACTATACGATGACATTTTTTCGTCATACTATACTATGGCTTTTTTTTAACATACTACACTTTTAGTTTTTATGACCTTTCCCGACATATTATATTATGGCCCTTACTACTGCCATCTTAAAAATCTATTCCCATACCGGGAGTCGAACCCGGGCCGCCTGGGTGAAAACCAGGAATCCTAACCGCTAGACCATATGGGACTTTCTTAAGACAATTTATGGTACCTGTTTTGAAATACAATACTATGACTTTTTTTCATCATACTATGCTATGACTGTTTTTTTTATTTCTTCGACATACTATACTATGATTTTTTTCTGACATCCTATACTATGACTTTTTTTGCGACTGTGACTTTTTTTATTTTTTCGACATACTATACTATGACTTATTATCTACATACTATACTATGACCTTTTAAAAAAGGATGTCGACATACTATACTATGACTTTTTTATTTTTTCGATATACAATACTATACTTTTTTTCCGACATACTATACGTTGCCTTTTTTTCGTCATACTATACTATGACTTTTTTTCATTTTTTCGACATACTATACGATGACATTTTTTCGTCATACTATACTATGGCTTTTTTTCAACATACTACACTTTGAGTTTTTATGACTTTTCCCGACATATTATATTATGGCCCTTGCTACTGCCATGCTAATAGCCTATTCCCATAGTAGGAGTTGAACCCGGGCCACCTGGGTGAAAACCAGAAATCCTAACCGCTAAACCATATAAGACTAATCGTGGAAATTTGATGGTAAGTTTTTTGTCACACTATACTATGACTTTCTTCGACATACTATGCTATGATTTTTTTTTTTTATTTCTTCGACATACTATACTATGACTTTTCTCCCACATCCTATACTATGACTTCTTTTTGCTACATACTATACTATGACTTTGTATTTTTTCGACATAATATACTATGACTGTTTTTTTTATTTCTTCGACATACTATACCTCAAATTTTTTTCAACATCCTATGCTATGACTTTTTTTCGACATACTATACTATGACTTTTTATTGCGACATACTATACTATGACTTTGTATTTTTTCGATATCCTATACTATGACTTTTTTCCGACATACTATACTATGACTTTTTTCGACATACTATGATGACTTTTTTTATTTCATCGACATACTATACTATGACTTTTTTTTCGACTGTGACTTTTTTTATTTTTTCAACATACTATACTATAATTTTTTTCTGACATCCTATATACTATGACTTTTTTTGCGACAAATTATACTTTGACTTTTTCCGACATTTTATATCATGGCCCTAGCTACTGCCATCTTAAAAGCCTGTTCCCATACCAAGAGTCAAACCCGGCCCGCCTGTGTGAAAACCAGGAATCCTAACCGTTAGACCATATGGGACTTTTTTAATAAAGTTTATGGTACATTTTACGAAATACCATACTACGACTTTTTTTCGACATAATATACTATGACTGTTTTTTTTATTTCTTCGACATACTATACCTCAAATTTTTTTCAACATCCTATACTATGACTTTCTTTCGACATAATATACAATGACTTTTTTCGCCATACTATGATGACTTTTTTTATTTCATCGACATACTATACTATGACTTTTTTTGCGACTGTGACTATTTTTATTTTTTCGACATACCATACTATGACTTATTATCTACATACTATTCTATGACTTTTTAAAAAAGAATGTCGACATACTATACTATAACTTTTATTTTTTCGATATACTATACTATGCTTTTTTCCAACACTCTAGACTTTTCCTTTTTTTCGTCATACTATACTATGACTTTTTTTCATTTTTTCGACATACTATACGATGACATTTTTTCGTCATACTATACTATGGCTTTTTTTCAACATACTACACTTTGAGTTTTTATGACCTTTCCCGACATATTATATTATGGCCCTTGCTACTGCCATCTTAAAATCCTATTCCCATACCTGGACTCGAACCCGGGCCGCCTGGTGAATACCAGGAATCCTAACCGGTAGACCATATGGGACTTTTTTAAGAAAGTTTATGGTTCATTTTTCGAAATACCATACTATGACTTTTTTTCGACATACTATGCTATGACTGTTTTTTTTATTTCTTCGACATACTATACCTCAAATTTTTTTCAACGTCCTATACTATGACTTTTTTTCAACATACTATCCTGACTTTTTTCGCCATACTATGATGACTTTTTTTATTTCATCGACATACTATACTATGGCTTTTTTTGCGACTGTGACTTTTTTATTTTTTCGACATACTATACTATGACTTATTATCTACATACTATACTATGACTTTTTAAAAAAGAATGTCGACATACTATACTATAACTTTCATTTTTTCGATATAATATACTATGCTTTTTTCCAACATTCTAGACTTTACCTTTTTTTCGTCATACTTTTTTTCGACATACTATACGATGACATTTTTTCGTCATACTATACTATGGCTTTTTTTCAACATACTACACTTTGAGTTTTTATGACTTTTCCCGACATATTATATTATGGCCCTTGCTACTGCCATGCTAATAGCCTATTCCCATACTAGGAGTTGAACCCGGGCCGCCTGGGTAAAAACCAGGAATCCTAACCACTAGACCATATGGGACTTTTTTAAGAAAATTTATGGTACCTTTTTCGAAATACCATACTATGACTTTTTTTCGACATACTATGCTATGACTGTTTTTTTTATTTCTTCGACATACTATACTATGAGTTTTTTATCATTTATTATATCTTCAACTGTGCAATACTGATTCAACAGCACAATAATTTTGTGCAATAATTCAGCTGTGCAATAATCTGGTTTGATCCGGCATTAACACTGCATTCATTTATACAGTACACTTAAACTAATATTCTTATTTTGCACTATTTTTGCATTTTTTTAATGCATGCTTTTTATGCGTTTATTTGCATTGGTCCTATTTTCAGCATTTTTATTTATGTATATTTCTTATTTATATTTTCTTATGATTTCTTTATTTTACAATTTATATTTATATCCTAGACGTATATATATATTTATATCCAAAACGTAATTCAATTTCCCCCCGGGGATCAATAAAGTATTTCTGATTCAGATATTTATTTATAGTTTCCTTGCCGAAGAGAGGGAAGTTCATCCCAAAGTGGCTGCTGCATTGATACCCTCCACCTTACAGAAGGGTGCTTCATTGAGCTGTGACTACAAACAGAATTCACTCCACCACGGAGTGGGAGGGTGTAGGGGCGGGATGGAATTGGGCCTTCATTATGGCCTGAGCTACTGCCATCTTAAAATTCTGTTCTCATACCGGGAGTTGAACCCAGGATGCCTGGGTGAAAATCAGGAATCCTATCCTAACACTAAACCATATGGGAGTTTTTTTATGGGACTTTTATGGTACTTTTTTCGACATACTATACTATAACTTTTTTTCGAGATACTATACTATAACTTTTTTTCGACATACCATACTATGTCTTGTCTATGTTTTTGTGTATGTTTGGTCATACTATACTATGGCTTTTTTTTTTTCGAAAGATTATACTTTGACTTTTTATGACATTTTCCGACCTTATTTTATGGCCCTAGCTACTGCCATCCTAAAAGACTGTTCCCATACCGGTAGTCGAACCCGGGCCGCCTAGACCATATGGTACTTTCTTTATGGTACTTTAGTGAAAAAAAGTAATAGTATAGTATGTCGAAAAAGTTCATGAAAAAAAGTCACAGTATGGTATGTCAAAAAAATTCTCGAAAGAGAGTCAAAGTATAGTATGTTGAAATTTTTTTTTTAAAAAAGTCATAGGATAGTATGACAAAAAATGTCATGATAAAAAGTAATTTTATAGTATGTCGAAAAATTTCATGAAAAAATGTAATAGTATAGTATGTCGAAAAATTTCATGAAAAAAAGTCATAGTATAGCATGTCAAAAAATAAAATGGAGGAGAGTCATAGTATAGTGTCGGTGTTATAACAGTTTCAGGATTCCCCTCTAGAAAACAGTTTCATGGTTCTCCTCTAGTTTTGGTGTCTTAACAGTTCCAGGGTTCTCTTCCAGTGCCAGTGTTATAACAGTTTCAGGGTTCCCCTCTAGTGTCAGTGTTATAACAGTTTCAGGGTTCCCCTGTAGTGTTTGTGTTATAACAGTTTTAGGGTTCGCCTGTAGTGTCAGCGTTATAACAGTTTCAGGGTTCCCCACTCTAGTGTCGGTGTTATAACAGTTTCAGGTTTCCCCTCTAGTGTCGGTGTTATAACAGTTTCAGGGTTCCCCTCTAGTGTCGGTGTTATAACAGTTTCAGGTTTCCTCTCTATTGTCAGTGATATAACAGTTTCAGGGTTCCCCTCTAGTGTCAGTGTTATAACAGTTTCGGGGTTCCGCTCTAGATAAAAGGTTAAGGGTTCCCCTCTAGTGTCGGTTTTATAACAGTTTCAGGTTTCCCCTCTAGACAACAGTTTCATGGTTCCCCTCTAATGTAGGTGTTATAACAGTTTCGGGGTTCCCCTCTAGATAAAAGGTTAAGGGTTCCCCTCTAGTGTCGGTTTTATAACAGTTTCAGGTTTCCCCTCTAGACAACAGTTTCATGGTTCCCCTCTAATGTAGGTGTTATAACAGTTTCAGGGTTCCCCTCTAGTGTCGGTGTTATAACAGTTTCAGGTTTCCTCTCTATTGTCAGTGTTATAACAGTTTCAGGGTTCCTCTCTAGTGTCGGTGTTATAACAGTTTCAGGGTTCTGGTCTAGAAAACAGTTTCAGGGTTCCTCTCTAGATAACAGTTTCAGGGTTCCCCTGTAGTGTCAGTGTTATAACAGTTTTAGGGTTCCCCTGTAGTGTCAGCGTTATAACAGTTTCAGGGTTCCCCTCTAGTGTCGGTGTTATACCAGTTTCAGGGTTCCCCTCTAGTGTCGGTGTTATAACAGTTTCAGGTTTCCTCTCTATTGTCAGTGATATAACAGTTTCAGGGTTCCCCTGTAGTGTCAGTGTTATAACAGTTTCAGGGTTCCCCTCTAGAAAACAGTTTCAGGGTTCCCCTCTAGATAACAGTTTCAGGGTTCCCCTGTAGTGTCAGTGTTATAACAGTTTCAGGGTTCCCCTCTAGTGTTGGTGTTATAACAGTTTCAGGGTTCCCCTGTAGTGTCGGTGTTATAACAGTTTCAGGGTTCCCCTCTAGTGTCAGTGTTATAACAGTTTCACGGTTCCCCTCTAGATAAGAGGTTAAGGGTTCCCCTCCAGTGTCGGTGTTATAACAGTTTCAGGGTTCCCCCTCTAGTGTCAGTGTTATAACAGTTTCAGGGTTCCCCTCTAGAGAAAAGGTTAAGGGTTCCCCTCTAGTGTCGGTGTTATAACAGTTTCAGGGTTCCCCCTCTAGTGTCAGCGTTATAACAGTTTCAGGGTTCCCCTGTAGTTTCATTGTTATAACAGTTTCAGAGTTCCCCTCTGGAAAACAGTTTCAGGGTTCCCCTCTAGAAAACAGTTTCATGGTTCTCCTCTAGTTTTGGCGTCTTAATCGTTCCAGGGTTCTCCTCTAGTGCCAGTGTTATAACAGTTTCATGGTTCCCCTCTAGTGTCGGTGTCTTAACAGTTTCAGGGTTCCCCTCTAGTGTCGGTGTTATAACTGTTTCAGGGTTCCCCTCTAGTGTCGGTGTTATAACTGTTTCAGGGTTCCCCTGTAGTGTCGGTGTTGTAACAGTTTCAGGGTTCCATTCTAGAAAACAGTTTCATGGTTCTCCTCTAGTTTTGGTGTCTTAACCGTTCCAGGGTTCTCCTCTAGTGCCAGTGTTATAACAGTTTCATGGTTCCCCTCTAGTGTCGGTGTCTTAACAGTTTCAGGGTTCCCCTCTAGTGTCGGTGTTATAACTGTTTCAGGGTTCCCCTCTAGTGTCGGTGTTATAACTGTTTCAGGGTTCCCCTGTAGTGTCGGTGTTGTAACAGTTTCAGGGTTCCATTCTAGAAAACAGTTTCATGGTTCTCCTCTAGTTTTGGTGTCTTAACAGTTCCAGGGTTCTCCTCTAGTGCCAGTGTTATAACAGTTTCAGGGTTCCCTCTAGTGTCAGTGTTATAACAGTTTCAGGGTTCCCCTCTAGTGTCGGTGTTATAACAGTTTCAGGTTTCCTCTCTATTGTCAGTGTTATAACAGTTTCAGGGTTCCCCTCTAGTGTCGGTGTTATAACAGTTTCAGGTTTCCTCTCTATTGTCAGTGTTATAACAGTTTCAGGGTTCCTCTCTAGTGTCGATGTTATAACAGTTTCAGGGTTCTGCTCTAGAAAACAGTTTCAGGGTTCCTCTCTAGATAACAGTTTCAGGGTTCCCCTGTAGTGTCAGTGTTATAACAGTTTTAGGGTTCCCCTGTAGTGTCAGTGTTATAACAGTTTTAGGGTTCCCCTGTAGTGTCAGCGTTATAACAGTTTCAGGGTTCCCCTCTAGTGTCGGTGTTATACCAGTTTCAGGGTGCCCCTCTAGTGTCGGTGTTATAACAGTTTCAGGGTTCCCCTCTAGTGTCAGTGTTATAACAGTTTCACGGTTCCCCTCTAGATAAGAGGTTAAGGGTTCCCCTCCAGTGTCGGTGTTATAACAGTTTCAGGTTTCCCCCTCTAGTGTCAGTGTTATAACAGTTTCAGGGTTCCCCTCTAGATAAAAGGTTAAGGGTTACCCTCTAGTGTCGGTGTTATAACAGTTTCAGGGTTCCCCCTCTAGTGTCAGCGTTATAACAGTTTCAGGGTTCCCCTGTAGTATCATTGTTATAACAGTTTCAGAGTTCCCCTCTAGAAAACAGTTTCAGGGTTCCCCTCTAGATAACAGTTTCAGGGTTCCCCTGTAGTGTCAGTGTTATAACAGATCTCAGGGTTCCCCTCTAGTGTCGGTGTTATGTAACAGTTTCATGGTTCCATTCTAGAAAACAGTTTCATGGTTCTCCTCTAGTTTTGGTGTCTTAACAGTTCCAGGGTTCTCCTCTAGTGCCAGTGTTATAACAGTTTCAGGGTTCCCTCTAGTGTCAGTGTTATAACAGTTTCAGGGTTCCCCTCTAGTGTCGGTGTTATAACAGTTTCAGGGTTCTGCTCTAGAAAACAGTTTCAGGGTTCCTCTCTAGATAACAGTTTCAGGGTTCCCCTGTAGTGTCAGTGTTATAACAGTTTCAGGTTTCCTCTCTATTGTCAGTGATATAACAGTTTCAGGGTTCCCCTGTAGTGTCAGTGTTATAACAGTTGCAGGGTTCCCCTCTGGAAAACAGTTTCAGGGTTCCCCTCTAGATAACAGTTTCAGGGTTCCCCTGTAGTGTCAGTGTTATAACAGTTTCAGGGTTCCCCTCTAGTGTTGGTGTTATAACAGTTTCAGGGTTCCCCTGTAGTGTCGGTGTTATAACAGTTTCAGGGTTCCCCTCTAGAAAACAGTTTCATGGTTCCCCTCTAGTGTCGGTCTCTTAACAGTTTCAGGGTTCCCCTCTAGTGTCGGTGTTATAACAGTTTCAGGTTTCCTCTCTATTGTCAGTGATATAACAGTTTCAGGGTTCCCCTCTAGTGTCAGTGTTATAACAGTTTCACGGTTCCCCTCTAGATAAGAGGTTAAGGGTTCCCCTCCAGTGTCGGTGTTATAACAGTTTCAGGGTTCCCCTCTAGAGAAAAGGTTAAGGGTTCCCCTCTAGTGTCTTTGTTATAACAGTTTCAGGGTTCCCCCTCTAGTGTCGGTGTTATAACAGTTTCAGGTTTCCTCTCTATTGTCAGTGATATAACAGTTTCAGGGTTCCCCTCTAGTGTCAGTGTTATAACAGTTTCACGGTTCCCCTCTAGATAAGAGGTTAAGGGTTCCCCTCTAGTGTCGGTGTTATAACAGTTTCAGGGTTCCCCTCTAGAGAAAAGGTTAAGGGTTCCCCTCTAGTGTCGTTGTTATAACAGTTTCAGGGTTCCCCCTCTAGTGTCAGCGTTATAACAGTTTCAGGGTTCCCCTGTAGTTTCATTGTTATAACAGTTTCAGAGTTCCCCTCTGGAAAACAGTTTCAGGGTTCCCCTCTAGAAAACAGTTTCAGGGTTCCCCTCTGGATAACAGTTTCAGGGTTCCCCTCTAGTGTCGGTGTTATAACTGTTTCAGGGTTCCCCTCTAGTGTCGGTGTTATAACTGTTTCAGGGTTCCCCTGTAGTGTCGGTGTTGTAACAGTTTCAGGGTTCCATTCTAGAAAACAGTTTCATGGTTCTCCTCTAGTTTTGGTGTCTTAACAGTTCCAGGGTTCTCCTCTAGTGCCAGTGTTATAACAGTTTCAGGGTTCCCCTCTAGTGTCGGTGTTATAACAGTTTTAGGGTTCCCCTGTAGTGTCAGCGTTATAACAGTTTCAGGGTTCCCCTCTAGTGTCGGTGTTATAACAGTTTCTGGGTTCCCCTGTAGTGTCGGTGTTATAACAGTTTCAGGGTTCTGCTCTAGAAAACAGTTTCAGGGTTCCTCTCTAGATAACAGTTTCAGGGTTCCCCTGTAGTGTCAGTGTTATAACAGTTTCAGGTTTCCTCTCTATTGTCAGTGATATAACAGTTTCAGGGTTCCCCTGTAGTGTCAGTGTTATAACAGTTGCAGGGTTCCCCTCTGGAAAACAGTTTCAGGGTTCCCCTCTAGATAACAGTTTCAGGGTTCCCCTGTAGTGTCAGTGTTATAACAGTTTCAGGGTTCCCCTCTAGTGTTGGTGTTATAACAGTTTCAGGGTTCCCCTGTAGTGTCGGTGTTATAACAGTTTCAGGGTTCCCCTCTAGAAAACAGTTTCATGGTTCCCCTCTAGTGTCGGTCTCTTAACAGTTTCAGGGTTCCCCTCTAGTGTCGGTGTTATAACAGTTTCAGGTTTCCTCTCTATTGTCAGTGATATAACAGTTTCAGGGTTCCCCTCTAGTGTCAGTGTTATAACAGTTTCACGGTTCCCCTCTAGATAAGAGGTTAAGGGTTCCCCTCCAGTGTCGGTGTTATAACAGTTTCAGGGTTCCCCTCTAGAGAAAAGTTTAAGGGTTCCCCTCTAGTGTCGTTGTTATAACAGTTTCAGGGTTCCCCCTCTAGTGTCGGTGTTATAACAGTTTCAGGTTTCCTCTCTATTGTCAGTGATATAACAGTTTCAGGGTTCCCCTCTAGTGTCAGTGTTATAACAGTTTCACGGTTCCCCTCTAGATAAGAGGTTAAGGGTTCCCCTCCAGTGTCGGTGTTATAACAGTTTCAGGGTTCCCCTCTAGAGAAAAGGTTAAGGGTTCCCCTCTAGTGTCGTTGTTATAACAGTTTCAGGGTTCCCCCTCTAGTGTCAGCGTTATAACAGTTTCAGGGTTCCCCTGTAGTGTCATTGTTATAACAGTTTCAGAGTTCCCCTCTGGAAAACAGTTTCAGGGTTCCCCTCTAGAAAACAGTTTCAGGGTTCCCCTCTGGATAACAGTTTCAGGGTTCCCCTCTAGTGTCGGTGTTATAACTGTTTCAGGGTTCCCCTCTAGTGTCGGTGTTATAACAGTTTCAGGGTTCCCCTGTAGTGTCGGTGTTATAACAGTTTCAGGGTTCCATTCTAGAAAACAGTTTCATGGTTCTCCTCTAGTTTTGGTGTCTTAACAGTTCCAGGGTTCTCCTCTAGTGACAGTGTTATAACAGTTTCAGGGTTCCCCTCTAGTGTCGGTGTTATAACAGTTTTAGGGTTCCCCTGTAGTGTCAGCGTTATAACAGTTTCAGGGTTCCCCTCTAGTGTCGGTGTTATAACAGTTTCTGGGTTCCCCTGTAGTGTCAGTGTTATAACAGTTTCAGGGTTCCTCTCTATTGTCAGTGATATAACAGTTTCAGGGTTCCCCTGTAGTGTCAGTGTTATAACAGTTTCAGGGTTCCCCTCTAGAAAACAGTTTCAGGGTTCCCCTCTAGATAACAGTTTCAGGGTTCCCCTGTAGTGTCAGTGTTATAACAGTTTCAGGGTTCCCCTCTAGTGTTGGTGTTATAACAGTTTCAGGGTTCCCCTGTAGTGTCGGTGTTATAACAGTTTCAGGATTTCCCTCTAGAAAACAGTTTCATGGTTCCCATCTAGTGTCGGTGTCCTAACAGTTTCAGGGTTCCCCTCTAGTGTCAGTGTTATAACAGTTTCACGGTTCCCCTCTAGATAAGAGGTTAAGGGTTCCCCTACAGTGTCGGTGTTATAAAAGGTTAAGGGTTCCCCTCTAGTGTCGGTGTTATAACAGTTTCAGGGTTCCCCTCTAGAAAACAGTTTCTGGGTTCCCCTCTAGTGTCGGTGTTATAACTGTTTCAGGGTTCCCCTCTAGTGTCGGTGTTATAACTGTTTCAGGGTTCCCCTGTAGTGTCGGTGTTGTAACAGTTTCAGGGTTCCCCTCTAGTGTCGGTGTTATAACTGTTTCAGGGTTCCCCTCTAGTGTCGGTGTTATAACAGTTTCAGGGTTCCCCTGTAGTGTCGGTGTTGTAACAGTTTCAGGGTTCCCCTCTAGAAAACAGTTTCATGGTTCTCCTCTAGTTTTGGCGTCTTAACCGTTCCAGGGTTCTCCTCTAGTGTCGGTGTTATAACTGTTTCAGGGTTCCCCTCTAGTGTCGGTGTTATAACTGTTTCAGGGTTCCCCTCTAGTGTCGGTGTTATAACTGTTTCATGGTTCCCCTCTAGTGTCGGTGTTATAACTGTTTCAGGGTTCCCCTGTAGTGTCGGTGTTGTAACAGTTTCAGGGTTCCATTCTAGAAAACAGTTTCATGGTTCTCCTCTAGTTTTGGTGTCTTAACAGTTCCAGGGTTCTCCTCTAGTGCCAGTGTTATAACAGTTTCAGGGTTCCCCTCTAGTGTCGGTGTTATAACAGTTTTAGGGTTCCCCTGTAGTGTCAGCGTTATAACAGTTTCAGGGTTCCCCTCTAGTGTCGGTGTTATAACAGTTTCTGGGTTCCCCTGTAGTGTCAGTGTTATAACAGTTTCAGGGTTCCTCTCTATTGTCAGTGATATAACAGTTTCAGGGTTCCCCTGTAGTGTCAGTGTTATAACAGTTTCAGGGTTCCCCTCTAGAAAACAGTTTCAGGGTTCCCCTCTAGATAACAGTTTCAGGGTTCCCCTGTAGTGTCAGTGTTATAACAGTTTCAGGGTTCCCCTCTAGTGTCGGTGTTATAACAGTTTCAGGGTTCTGCTCTAGAAAACAGTTTCAGGGTTCCTCTCTAGATAACAGTTTCAGGGTTCCCCTGTAGTGTCAGTGTTATAACAGTTTCAGGTTTCCTCTCTATTGTCAGTGATATAACAGTTTCAGGGTTCCCCTGTAGTGTCAGTGTTATAACAGTTGCAGGGTTCCCCTCTGGAAAACAGTTTCAGGGTTCCCCTCTAGATAACAGTTTCAGGGTTCCCCTGTAGTGTCAGTGTTATAACAGTTTCAGGGTTCCCCTCTAGTGTTGGTGTTATAACAGTTTCAGGGTTCCCCTGTAGTGTCGGTGTTATAACAGTTTCAGGGTTCCCCTCTAGAAAACAGTTTCATGGTTCCCCTCTAGTGTCGGTCTCTTAACAGTTTCAGGGTTCCCCTCTAGTGTCGGTGTTATAACAGTTTCAGGTTTCCTCTCTATTGTCAGTGATATAACAGTTTCAGGGTTCCCCTCTAGTGTCAGTGTTATAACAGTTTCACGGTTCCCCTCTAGATAAGAGGTTAAGGGTTCCCCTACAGTGTCGGTGTTATAACAGTTTCAGGGTTCCCCTCTAGAGAAAAGGTTAAGGGTTCCCCTCTAGTGTCGGTGTTATAACTGTTTCAGGGTTCCCCTCTAGTGTCGGTGTTATAACAGTTTCAGGTTTCCTCTCTTTTGTCAGTGATATAACAGTTTCAGGGTTCCCCTCTAGTGTCAGTGTTATAACAGTTTCACGGTTCCCCTCTAGATAAGAGGTTAAGGGTTCCCCTCCAGTGTCGGTGTTATAACAGTTTCAGGGTTCCCCTCTAGAGAAAAGGTTAAGGGTTCCCCTCTAGTGTCGTTGTTATAACAGTTTCAGGGTTCCCCCTCTAGTGTCAGCGTTATAACAGTTTCAGGGTTCCCCTGTAGTTTCATTGTTATAACAGTTTCAGAGTTCCCCTCTGGAAAACAGTTTCAGGGTTCCCCTCTAGAAAACAGTTTCAGGGTTCCCCTCTGGATAACAGTTTCAGGGTTCCCCTCTAGTGTCGGTGTTATAACTGTTTCAGGGTTCCCCTCTAGTGTCGGTGTTATAACTGTTTCAGGGTTCCCCTGTAGTGTCGGTGTTGTAACAGTTTCAGGGTTCCATTCTAGAAAACAGTTTCATGGTTCTCCTCTAGTTTTGGTGTCTTAACAGTTCCAGGGTTCTCCTCTAGTGCCAGTGTTATAACAGTTTCAGGGTTCCCCTCTAGTGTCGGTGTTATAACAGTTTTAGGGTTCCCCTGTAGTGTCAGCGTTATAACAGTTTCAGGGTTCCCCTCTAGTGTCGGTGTTATAACAGTTTCTGGGTTCCCCTGTAGTGTCAGTGTTATAACAGTTTCAGGGTTCCTCTCTATTGTCAGTGATATAACAGTTTCAGGGTTCCCCTGTAGTGTCAGTGTTATAACAGTTTCAGGGTTCCCCTCTAGAAAACAGATTCAGGGTTCCCCTCTAGATAACAGTTTCAGGGTTCCCCTGTAGTGTCAGTGTTATAACAGTTTCAGGGTTCCCCTCTAGTGTTGGTGTTATAACAGTTTCAGGGTTCCCCTGTAGTGTCGGTGTTATAACAGTTTCAGGGTTTCCCTCTAGAAAACAGTTTCATGGTTCCCATCTAGTGTCGGTGTCCTAACAGTTTCAGGGTTCCCCTCTAGTGTCAGTGTTATAACAGTTTCACGGTTCCCCTCTAGATAAGAGGTTAAGGGTTCCCCTACAGTGTCGGTGTTATAAAAGGTTAAGGGTTCCCCTCTAGTGTCGGAGTTATAACAGTTTCAGGGTTCCCCTCTAGAAAACAGTTTCTGGGTTCCCCTCTAGTGTCGGTGTTATAACTGTTTCAGGGTTCCCCTCTAGTGTCGGTGTTATAACTGTTTCAGGGTTCCCCTCTAGTGTCGGTGTTATAACAGTTTCAGGGTTCCCCTCTAGTGTCGGTGTTATAACTGTTTCAGGGTTCCCCTCTAGTGTCGGTGTTATAACTGTTTCAGGGTTCCCCTGTAGTGTCGGTGTTGTAACAGTTTCAGGGTTCCCCTCTAGAAAACAGTTTCATGGTTCTCCTCTAGTTTTGGCGTCTTAACCGTTCCAGGGTTCTCCTCTAGTGTCGGTGTTATAACTGTTTCAGGGTTCCCCTCTAGTGTCGGTGTTATAACTGTTTCAGGGTTCCCCTCTAGTGTCGGTGTTATAACTGTTTCAGGGTTCCCCTCTAGTGTCGGTGTTATAACTGTTTCAGGGTTCCCCTGTAGTGTCGGTGTTGTAACAGTTTCAGGGTTCCATTCTAGAAAACAGTTTCATGGTTCTCCTCTAGTTTTGGTGTCTTAACAGTTCCAGGGTTCTCCTCTAGTGCCAGTGTTATAACAGTTTCAGGGTTCCCCTCTAGTGTCGGTGTTATAACAGTTTTAGGGTTCCCCTGTAGTGTCAGCGTTATAACAGTTTCAGGGTTCCCCTCTAGTGTCGGTGTTATAACAGTTTCTGGGTTCCCCTGTAGTGTCAGTGTTATAACAGTTTCAGGGTTCCTCTCTATTGTCAGTGATATAACAGTTTCAGGGTTCCCCTGTAGTGTCAGTGTTATAACAGTTTCAGGGTTCCCCTCTAGAAAACAGTTTCAGGGTTCCCCTCTAGATAACAGTTTCAGGGTTCCCCTGTAGTGTCAGTGTTATAACAGTTTCAGGGTTCCCCTCTAGTGTTGGTGTTATAACAGTTTCAGGGTTCCCCTGTAGTGTCGGTGTTATAACAGTTTCAGGGTTTCCCTCTAGAAAACAGTTTCATGGTTCCCATCTAGTGTCGGTGTCCTAACAGTTTCAGGGTTCCCCTCTAGTGTCAGTGTTATAACAGTTTCACGGTTCCACTCTAGATAAGAGGTTAAGGGTTCCCCTACAGTGTCGGTGTTATAAAAGGTTAAGGGTTCCCCTCTAGTGTCGGTGTTATAACAGTTTCAGGGTTCCCCTCTAGAAAACAGTTTCTGGGTTCCCCTCTAGTGTCGGTGTTATAACTGTTTCAGGGTTCCCCTCTAGTGTCGGTGTTATAACTGTTTCAGGGTTCCCCTGTAGTGTCGGTGTTGTAACAGTTTCAGGGTTCCCCTCTAGAAAACAGTTTCATGGTTCTCCTCTAGTTTTGGCGTCTTAACCGTTCCAGGGTTCTCCTCTAGTGCCAGTGTTATAACAGTTTCATGGTTCCCCTCTAGTGTCGGTGTTATAACTGTTTCAGGGTTCCCCTCTAGTGTCAGTGTTATAACAGTTTCACGGTTCCCCTCTAGATAAGAGGTTAAGGGTTCCCCTACAGTGTCGGTGTTATAAAAGGATAAGGGTTCCCCTCTAGTGTCGGTGTTATAACAGTTTCAGGGTTCCCCTCTAGAAAACAGTTTCTGGGTTCCCCTCTAGTGTCGGTGTTATAACTGTTTCAGGGTTCCCCTCTAGTGTCGGTGTTATAACTGTTTCAGGGTTCCCCTGTAGTGTCGGTGTTGTAACAGTTTCAGGGTTCCCCTCTAGAAAACAGTTTCATGGTTCTCCTCTAGTTTTGGCGTCTTAACCGTTCCAGGGTTCTCCTCTAGTGCCAGTGTTATAACAGTTTCATGGTTCCCCTCTAGTGTCGGTGTTATAACTGTTTCAGGGTTCCCCTCTAGTGTCGGTGTTATAACTGTTTCAGGGTTCCCCTGTAGTGTCGGTGTTGTAACAGTTTCAGGGTTCCATTCTAGAAAACAGTTTCATGGTTCTCCTCTAGTTTTGGTGTCTTAACAGTTCCAGGGTTCTCCTCTAGTGCCAGTGTTATAACAGTTTCAGGGTTCCCCTCTAGTGTCGGTGTTATAACAGTTTCAGGTTTCCTCTCTATTGTCAGTGTTATAACACATTCAGGGTTCCTCTCTAGTGTCGGTGTTATAACAGTTTCAGGGTTCTGCTCTAGAAAACAGTTTCAGGGTTCCTCTCTAGATAACAGTTTCAGGGTTCCCCTGTAGTGTCAGTGTTATAACAGTTTTAGGGTTCCCCTGTAGTGTCAGCGTTATAACAGTTTCAGGGTTCCCCTCTAGTGTCGGTGTTATACCAGTTTCAGGGTTCTCCTCTAGTGTCGGTGTTATAACAGTTTCAGGGTTCCCCTCTAGAAAACAGTTTCAGGGTTCCCCTCTAGATAACAGTTTCAGGGTTCCCCTGTAGTGTCAGTGTTATAACAGTTTCAGGGTTCCCCTCTAGAAAACAGTTTCAGGGTTCCCCTCTAGATAACAGTTTCAGGGTTCCCCTGTAGTGTCAGTGTTATAACAGTTTCAGGGTTCCCCTCTAGTGTCGGTGTTATAACTGTTTCAGGGTTCCCCTGTAGTGTCGGTGTTGTAACAGTTTCAGGGTTCCATTCTAGAAAACAGTTTCATGGTTCTCCTCTAGTTTTGGTGTCTTAACAGTTCCAGGGTTCTCCTCTAGTGCCAGTGTTATAACAGTTTCAGGGTTCCCTCTAGTGTCAGTGTTATAACAGTTTCAGGGTTCCCCTCTAGTGTCGGTGTTATAACAGTTTCAGGTTTCCTCTCTATTGTCAGTGTTATAACAGTTTCAGGGTTCCCCTCTAGTGTCGGTGTTATAACAGTTTCAGGTTTCCTCTCTATTGTCAGTGTTATAACAGTTTCAGGGTTCCTCTCTAGTGTCGGTGTTATAACAGTTTCAGGGTTCTGCTCTAGAAAACAGTTTCAGGGTTCCTCTCTAGATAACAGTTTCAGGGTTCCCCTGTAGTGTCAGTGTTATAACAGTTTTAGGGTTCCCCTGTAGTGTCAGTGTTATAACAGTTTTAGGGTTCCCCTGTAGTGTCAGTGTTATAACAGTTTTAGGGTTCCCCTGTAGTGTCAGCGTTATAACAGTTTCAGGGTTCCCCTCTAGTGTCGGTGTTATACCAGTTTCAGGGTGCCCCTCTAGTGTCGGTGTTATAACAGTTTCAGGGTTCCCCTCTAGTGTCAGTGTTATAACAGTTTCACGGTTCCCCTCTAGATAAGAGGTTAAGGGTTCCCCTCCAGTGTCGGTGTTATAACAGTTTCAGGTTTCCCCCTCTAGTGTCAGTGTTATAACAGTTTCAGGGTTCCCCTCTAGATAAAAGGTTAAGGGTTACCCTCTAGTGTCGGTGTTATAACAGTTTCAGGGTTCCCCCTCTAGTGTCAGCGTTATAACAGTTTCAGGGTTCCCCTGTAGTATCATTGTTATAACAGTTTCAGAGTTCCCCTCTAGAAAACAGTTTCAGGGTTCCCCTCTAGATAACAGTTTCAGGGTTCCCCTGTAGTGTCAGTGTTATAACAGATCTCAGGGTTCCCCTCTAGTGTCAGTAGTATAACAGTTTCAGGGTTCCCCCTCTAGTGTCAGCGTTATAACAGTTTCAGGGTTCCCCTGTAGTGTCATTGTTATAACAGTTTCAGAGTTCCCCTCTAGAAAACAGTTTCAGGGTTCCCCTCTAGATAACAGTTTCAGGGTTCCCCTGTAGTGTCAGTGTTATAACAGATCTCAGGGTTCCCCTCTAGTGTCGGTGTTATGTAACAGTTTCATGGTTCTGCTCTAGAAAACAGTTTCAGGGTTCCTCTCTAGATAACAGTTTCAGGGTTCCCCTGTAGTGTCAGTGTTATAACAGTTTCAGGTTTCCTCTCTATTGTCAGTGATATAACAGTTTCAGGGTTCCCCTGTAGTGTCAGTGTTATAACAGTTGCAGGGTTCCCCTCTGGAAAACAGTTTCAGGGTTCCCCTCTAGATAACAGTTTCAGGGTTCCCCTGTAGTGTCAGTGTTATAACAGTTTCAGGGTTCCCCTCTAGTGTTGGTGTTATAACAGTTTCAGGGTTCCCCTGTAGTGTCGGTGTTATAACAGTTTCAGGGTTCCCCTCTAGAAAACAGTTTCATGGTTCCCCTCTAGTGTCGGTCTCTTAACAGTTTCAGGGTTCCCCTCTAGTGTCGGTGTTATAACAGTTTCAGGTTTCCTCTCTATTGTCAGTGATATAACAGTTTCAGGGTTCCCCTCTAGTGTCAGTGTTATAACAGTTTCACGGTTCCCCTCTAGATAAGAGGTTAAGGGTTCCCCTCCAGTGTCGGTGTTATAACAGTTTCAGGGTTCCCCTCTAGAGAAAAGGTTAAGGGTTCCCCTCTAGTGTCGTTGTTATAACAGTTTCAGGGTTCCCCCTCTAGTGTCGGTGTTATAACAGTTTCAGGTTTCCTCTCTATTGTCAGTGATATAACAGTTTCAGGGTTCCCCTCTAGTGTCAGTGTTATAACAGTTTCACGGTTCCCCTCTAGATAAGAGGTTAAGGGTTCCCCTCCAGTGTCGGTGTTATAACAGTTTCAGGGTTCCCCTCTAGAGAAAAGGTTAAGGGTTCCCCTCTAGTGTCGTTGTTATAACAGTTTCAGGGTTCCCCCTCTAGTGTCAGCGTTATAACAGTTTCAGGGTTCCCCTGTAGTTTCATTGTTATAACAGTTTCAGAGTTCCCCTCTGGAAAACAGTTTCAGGGTTCCCCTCTAGAAAACAGTTTCAGGGTTCCCCTCTGGATAACAGTTTCAGGGTTCCCCTCTAGTGTCGGTGTTATAACTGTTTCAGGGTTCCCCTCTAGTGTCGGTGTTATAACTGTTTCAGGGTTCCCCTGTAGTGTCGGTGTTATAACAGTTTCAGGGTTCCATTCTAGAAAACAGTTTCATGGTTCTCCTCTAGTTTTGGTGTCTTAACAGTTCCAGGGTTCTCCTCTAGTGCCAGTGTTATAACAGTTTCAGGGTTCCCCTCTAGTGTCGGTGTTATAACAGTTTTAGGGTTCCCCTGTAGTGTCAGCGTTATAACAGTTTCAGGGTTCCCCTCTAGTGTCGGTGTTATAACAGTTTCTGGGTTCCCCTGTAGTGTCAGTGTTATAACAGTTTCAGGGTTCCTCTCTATTGTCAGTGTTATAACAGTTTCAGGGTTCCCCTGTAGTGTCAGTGTTATAACAGTTTCAGGGTTCCCCTCTAGAAAACAGTTTCAGGGTTCCCCTCTAGATAACAGTTTCAGGGTTCCCCTGTAGTGTCAGTGTTATAACAGTTTCAGGGTTCCCCTCTAGTGTTGGTGTTATAACAGTTTCAGGGTTCCCCTGTAGTGTCGGTGTTATAACAGTTTCAGGGTTTCCCTCTAGAAAACAGTTTCATGGTTCCCATCTAGTGTCGGTGTCCTAACAGTTTCAGGGTTCCCCTCTAGTGTCAGTGTTATAACAGTTTCACGGTTCCCCTCTAGATAAGAGGTTAAGGGTTCCCCTACAGTGTCGGTGTTATAAAAGGTTAAGGGTTCCCCTCTAGTGTCGGAGTTATAACAGTTTCAGGGTTCCCCTCTAGAAAACAGTTTCTGGGTTCCCCTCTAGTGTCGGTGTTATAACTGTTTCAGGGTTCCCCTCTAGTGTCGGTGTTATAACTGTTTCAGGGTTCCCCTGTAGTGTCGGTGTTGTAACAGTTTCAGGGTTCCCCTCTAGTGTCGGTGTTATAACTGTTTCAGGGTTCCCCTCTAGTGTCGGTGTTATAACTGTTTCAGGGTTCCCCTGTAGTGTCGGTGTTGTAACAGTTTCAGGGTTCCCCTCTAGAGAACAGTTTCATGGTTCTCCTCTAGTTTTGGCGTCTTAACCGTTCCAGGGTTCTCCTCTAGTGTCGGTGTTATAACTGTTTCAGGGTTCCCCTCTAGTGTCGGTGTTATAACTGTTTCAGGGTTCCCCTCTAGTGTCGGTGTTATAACTGTTTCATGGTTCCCCTCTAGTGTCGGTGTTATAACTGTTTCAGGGTTCCCCTG